>JANTCA010005798.1:0-29923 GCA_024741275.1 Chironex yamaguchii
TCTGTCTGTCTGTCTGTCTATCTATCTATCTATCTATCTATCTATCTATCTATCTATCTATCTATCTACTATCTATCTACCTAACTATCAATTTCTAAGTACGACTGTCTTTCTGTCGGTATGTCTACCGATCACTCGATCCATCATGAAAGAAAATAGAAAAACAAGAAAAAATTGCTTTTCCATTTAGTTTAGAAAGGCAATTGTCATCAATAGTGATACTTCTGTATCAGTTAGCCAGAAATTTTCTACCAAAAAGTTAATTTTAGTTATTATCCTGGTAGGATTCAGTCAGCAAACACATTATCTCTAAAGAAAACAATGTTAGTGTCAAACATATCAACTTGCTTGCTAACATTTTCAGTATAAAACCAATGACGTGGATATAACATCCGTAAGAAAGAAAATTTGTGGTAATTTATTCTATTTACGGCCTTTTAGAGCTTGAAGGCTAATCAAGTTGGACATATGGAAGACAATGGAAAGAGCCCTGCTCTAATCCTCTAATCCTGGAATTGAAGGAAAAGTCAACCAACTTGGTTTTTTAATGTCCGTCACAGTATTTAACGGAGCTAACGTTTCTCCTCCATTAGAGAACAGACTCACTTCTCTTCTTTTCAAGTAAAACACCTGACATGAAGTTATGAGTACTTTACGGTGGCACGGTAGCATTAGTAATTTTTGGATATTAAAGCTTGCTTATCTGAACGAATCTGGTCTAGAGATTTGGAGTCTTCATCATAACGGATACGATTTGATTTTTGCTACTGACAAATGTTCGTTTGCCACGTCTTGTTCTAAATATTTATGCATCTATAACATGCTACTTCTTCAATATCTAGTAAACCAGCATTGATATCAAGCATTAAAATAACTACACAGCTGTCCGTCGCATTACGAAATACTAAATCTAAAGAATAAACTCTGTTTAGTAATTCACCACTTAAGCTTCTACATCTTATACAGTTGTACCTCTTACGTTTGTACAATTAAATATAGTCCTCTTAATCAGCATTTATTTTTTTAGTGACTGGATACAATATCTGCTGGGTTTTCTCTTACGACTTATCATATCGCGGAAGTAATGTTTGCATTGACCGACTATAATCGCTATAGCAAGACCGAATTACTTTAGCATATTTGCCCGATACAGATTTGAAAAATAATTTATTTCTGAAATAATTTTGCGAAAAGTAAGTTTTGGATTTGCACTTTCTCGTGTCCGGCGGAGACGAAGAGTAGATGATAATTGGTAGCCTTTGGTAAAGATATTTTGCAGTAAAATATTTTCAGCTGACAGGGAATAAACATTTCTTTATTTTTAAGTAGTTCCGATTTGAAAGACGAAATTTACGATCACTTCATCAAAATCCTAATTATTTGAGCTTTCCTAAGACTTTGAACTCTCCTAAGAAAGAACTGGAGCGTTGCTCATTCTATTTCAGGACATTGAATTAATTTATAATTACTATTATATATATTTTGATCATTATATATGCATTTTAAAATCGCCTTGAAAATTTGCGACATTGCGCTAAAATCATACTTAAAAGCTTTTTTCGTCTGACACTCCTCAGAGTATGAAACATCAGAAAGGAAAGTATATGTGTATGGCAGCAAGGCGATTTTCAAGTTTTGTACCACAAAAAGATTGTTCAAGTATATGCATTTTAGTTAAGATATTTGTTGCCAGCATTACGACAACAGTTGCACAGAAACAGAGCTCAGCGGACCCGTAGACTCTATAGGCAACTCTATACATATAGGTGAGGATGGAGATTATGATAATTTCATTCGTGTGTTGACTGAAGCATTCCTTAACGCTAAAGAATTTTTATAGAACTCGCAATTTGTTTTAATTAGGACCTTTTAATAAACAATTCCTTTCCAAGTAAAAGACCGTGCATGTCAAAATAGCCGTACATGTTTTGTACGATTCCATTAGTTTACACTCTCTTTCGTCTAGGTATTGACAATCCATCATCATACATGTTCTACACTAATTTATGCAGGCAGTATGCACAAAACAGGAAATATTCGGATTTAAGTCAAACGTTAGTACTTAATGCCTCCTATACTTAAGGATTGGTTATTTTACATTCTTACTCCCAACTACACAAATTAGTATTTAATTTCCATATACGGTATTGTACAGCAACTACTTAAAGCTTTTTAAATACATTTTGAAAACTGTTAAGTCCCCCATCACGGGCCGTTCCTTCGTCCCATATTCCCACTTAATTCCATCCGTCTACGGAGTTCGTAATAACTATAACTCGAAGCAATAGTAATTTGACATTTCAAGTGTGGAATCAAACACAAAATATGAATATTTTTAAATTGTCTTATCTGCAAAGCCGTAAAACTGTCCCTTTAAATAGCCCGGGATTACAAAATTCATCCCTGTTACTGAAACTTTGTCATACTGCTTTCGTAAGTCTGTTCACAATAGCAAACGTAAGCGAGAGGCTAGAGGCTTTTACGAATAGAGTTTCAATAAATTGACTGAAAAAGTAACACTCCAGTTACAAATTGATGCGTTCTTGATTTAAGCAAATAAAACCGTGTAGTAACATATTTGTATACCGCGGTCTTTGCGACCAGAACCTCACAGTTTATTACAACATTTTGTCTAATCATTTCAGAAAAAAAGTAGATCTTTTGGATAATATGAGACAGAAGGTGGCCTGCATAATGTGGCTGATTGGACAGGATTATTTCATACGTTTTTGGCGTAAATAAATTTGACTTATTGGACTTGTTTGCTAAAGATTTTGTACGCAAATACCACGAAAATCTGGCGGTTGGTTGATATATCATAACATTTCCTTAACGTTAGTTGCGTAATGGAGAGATTTGTGGTTGTTAGGAATTTAATAATATGGGGTACTTATGTAGGGACCGCGAAGTGAACTCTTCAGGGAAAGGGGGTTGATAAAGTTTACAAATTATAGCAATTATTAGACTAACTGAGTGATCCAACTCAATGTTGTTAGCATCACTTGTTAGTAAAGGATTTTTGGAAGGCCTGACGATGTGTTTTATCACAGTATGGCCAAAAATGCACAATACGTAAAATTTTGGAGGGCCTTTGGATCGGGAGCCCTTGGTTATTGAACCTCAGAACAACGAAACTGGTCAATTCGAACCCTACTAGCTTGACATTCTAAGATGGTCCCTTGCGAGAATGACTTTTCAAGACATAACTGTACTCTTTGTTTATTGTATATATTTCATGAATGCATTAAAAATTCAAAAACATCTTTCTTTTATGCTTTACGTAACACATGCCTTTCTTATTTAGTAATACCATATTCTCTTGTTTCATACTTTCAAAGTTTATTAAGGATCAGGATCGAAAAGTAAAAGGATTTCTGAAATTCGCACATATTCTCAATATTTCAAAACGGTAAAAGTTGTTGAATTTGTTTCATTGTGATGTTTTCTATTATAGATTGCGTTACTCTCCTATTTTGATACGTAAATTTGGGATAGACGTGGTAAAAATTAGATGAAGCTACAAAAGCGAAAATGGTATCTTATCAGTAGTAAAGGTGTATTCCTCGGTACTGAACTGTAAGCCTGGTGCAAACAAATTGAAAATGTGTCGTATAAAGTTCTCAAAGGGCTTCTGTAAGCAGAGAGACTTTGTTTTTTCACTTGGACACTTCCAATATTGTTTTGTTTCTTTATTTTCTCTTTCTTTGCTTCCTTTCTTGTTTATAATTGGCTAGTTTCGATACAAGGTTTGTATGAATAGGTTGCCATATACATACTCTTTCCTTTCTGACGATTCATACTCAGACGAAAAAAGCCTTCAGTAAGTTTTTAGCGCAATGTCGCAAATTTCGCATTCAAATTCTCTACACAAAGAATGCCTCGTTGCTTGTTAACTTAGGCACCGGAAACACTAAGATGAAGAATTTGCAAGGGTAAATGTGTAGTAACATCGTAAAACTTTGTCGTCATGTGTGAACTGCCGTTGCTCTCCAGAAATCTCTATTCCTTGTCATCCTGTAAAGTTCCGTAAAACACTTACCGCCACATATTTCGTTGATATTGTCCTGGTCTTTAACCTTCCACGATTCCTTTTTCCTTGCACTGTACCTATCAAAAGGTCTGTCTCTAGGAGGTCACTTCTAAAAACATGTCAATGAAAGACATTTTATTTTTCTATGTGCATTATCACAGTATTGCTGTATTATATCTACATTTAAGTCTAACAAAAATACTTGGCAATAGTTGATATCGACAACTGAATCTGGAGAAAGCTTAAGCTGTAATATAATATGATGCATAGTGTAGGTTTATAAGAAAAATGTCCTTTCTTTTAAAATCTGCACCTGCGTGATATCATGAGAACGATTTTGCAGTTTTTCATCGAATCTTACGTATACCACATGGGCGTGGTGCAATAGACATTAACCTTTGAATCAAGAAAATTATTTGACCTAATGGGTAATCACAGAAATGAGCCTCGCAACGAAACAATATTGATTACTATAAATCATCCTATGTTGGCAAGTGGAGTATTTACCGAGGAAATTTAAGGTTTTACTTGCCGTGACACATATTGTTATTTCGGCTGGAAGTCGCTTTCAAGCAACTCTAGGATAAAATATCTAGATTTGAAATGTATTTATCTGAAAATCTTCAGATTAATCCAGCCTAACAGAATTACACTTGCTGCTGCTTTTCGCAGTACAAAAAAGGCTCCCGCTATTATATTCTTTATTTAAGCTTAAATACGGGTAATTTAACTGTAAACGTCTCGTTACTCTGTGTTCTCAAGCTTGTAAACTATCTAAATTTAAAAACCACGCAACAGGAAAGCTGACCACTGGACTGACTTATTGATATGAAGTTAAAATGCAAAGTTCATGAAGTTTACGACAGTTATAAGCCGCACTCGATGATTAGTAGAGCAAAGGTCCATGATTTTTTACCTAGGGCATAGATACGCAAAAATGTATTAAGTCGTTATAAATATATCGAGGCTCATTAAGCATTGGAGCTCCTTGTGTCTTTTTCCTAACATAGTTGTTAATGTGAGTTTCAGAAGTTTGCTTGTGTACCAGATTAGATAGAAAGCTCTTCATCACATCTAGGGATTCTTTCTATCTTTTCTTTAAGTAACTGACTTGTTCACATCTGCTAAGTTGGATGGATTAATATGTTGGCCATCAGGACGACATAGTAGTAAACAAGTGCTAGAGATTATCGCATCTTCCCATCCAAAAGTTGTGTTTTCAAACCGTGCAATCTAATTTCTTCAGATACTATTATGGGTACAAGGCTCGATACTCCCCCCTGCAAACGCCACTGTAGCATGGCGAGCACGATCTCCTACAATAGCGACCTCTAGACCGTGCACTGCCGCCAGGAATACAGGCTTAACACTTTCTACATACGCTATCTCCAACATATTACATGGTGGAGAAATTCAAAAACAACGAATGAAAACATGATCTTTTCGAACCGTTTTCGAACAGTTCTCGAACAGTTTTGATCAGAGACGCATCCACTGGCAGTGTATTCCTCATGGAAGACAGCCGCATATCCGAGGATTGGAGAACTGCTTCAGAGAGAACATCCAGTAAGTAAATCGCAGCTACGTTTCAAAGAAAAGAGGGGCTTGAAAGCTTTTATTTGTCACAGCCTTGAAATCTGTTGCTACAGAAAGGACAGCTTGGAGACAAACAGTGCCATAAGTCTACTCACCCTTGAAAAGACACTAGTTCAATAGTCTGAAGCAAACAGAGCGAAAAGGAAATCGTTTGAGAAGAAACATGTCCTGAGATCCTGAACTCCTGAGACTGATTGATACCAACAAGCAAACAGGACTATTCGAAAGCCTATCCGCCCAGATTTAGTGACATCAACTTCCCTATATGAGCAATTTCTTTTAACATAGCCATTGCGTCAATTCAAATAGCCTGAAGTTGACTGAAATTTCAATATAACGACGCCTTCATTGCCACGCTAATTTACGACCTAAATAAAGACAAGTAAGGAAAAATGTGTAGACCCCTAACATACTGGCTCACTTTATCGCACATTCGTAGCCGTATATTATCGGACTGAAAGCCCTATCACTACTACGAATTTCTCCTCAAACACAACTCGATTTCTGTCAGTATTAGATGACTTTCTGGTGCAATAAATACTAAGTCATTTTGTCAACGAATAATGCGTTTTGGTACCTACATCGTTTTAATCGTCCCACTGCTGAGTTCTAGATAATGTTCTGTCACTGACAAGAATGACGCCATCACCCGTCCTTCTACGCTCACGGAACTTTGTTTCGCCTGATAATTTTCACATCAATTTTGTCACGAGTAGGCTATAATCGTTAAGCGAAAAAAGAATAGCTAACTTTGAGCGGCAAACAGTGTTCCACGATGTACAACACGACACTTCTATTGCACTATTACCACTATTGCATTCACAAGCTACCAAGGAGCAAAGTATTTAAACGAATATCAAAAATAAGCAGGAAAAGCAGCATGTGTAGACAAAAAAGTAGCTTTAAGTGAAGAAACGTATGTCGATCTCTTGCAATACGTTTTGCAGAATATGAAGATGAAATCCCAGATGCTGATGGAATTAATGCAGTGCCATCGAGTGCTTCATTTTTAATGACTCGGAAATACTTTTTGACAGCTTGTTTATCTTACCACAATACGGACTATAGACAACCCGCGTAGCTGCAGGGGTACGGAGGCAGTGCTCCCCCCAAGTGCAAATTTTGTTCCCCTCTTGCTAAAGTTACTCCAAAAGATATTTTCGAAATTTGGCATAATTAAAAGGATGTCAACCAATACAATTTCTAATCAAAATTAATGATTTGGCTAGGATTGAAAGGAGCCCGTAATTGCCTCCGTTTTAGAAACCTGAGTATCTGTAAAATGTTTTAATTTCTTTTTCAACTGTGATGTGTAGAGATTTGACGCCACACGCTAGAGAGGTTATATAAGTAAACGAGAGGAGGTTACATAGAGAACAATTATGGCATCTCGATTTGATGAATTTGTGACGGGTGCACCAGTACCTTCCTGCAGAACTGAAAGTGATGATGCAAGCAAGTTAAGATGCGCTGTAATCGAACTGACCACAGTCTTTGAAAAGCAAATGTGTGTTTTCAGAAACAAGCACAAAAGTATGGTCTCCAATGTGTCCACTATCACCAAACCATCACAACTTTGTGACACAGTAGTGTTAACGCCATTGTTTGAATACCTGTTCAACTTCTCCCGAATTGGGAACGTTTGACGCTTTTTGGTATAGCATGTCATTCGCAGCCACTGTAAGAGTCAAAGAAACAAATGGCATTGGAAAAATACACGAGTTTTTGCTGGAAAATTCTAAGGTAGCTGCTTCAGTACTGACTATAGTGTACAGAATCACACTCACATCTGGATATGCCTCAGAGGGATTTAAATGTCTTCTCGTCCATGACGTACATCTATGCTCCAAGATGGCAAAACACACCGCTTCATAAGTGTGCTCTAACTCACCATTTTAAAATCTAATTCATAAGGTAACGTTTGAGGAAATTTCACACAATTGGCTGGTCAACCAGAAACTTTACACCATATCACTTACAACTATGACTGCAAGACTGTACTGGTTCCTTGAGAAGTTAAGAGACTATTTGTATCACAGAAAGGAAATTATCATGCCACCTGCATCCATGTTATCTTGTCGAATGTGCTTTCAGTGTAGTAACGGACATTTTGTCTTGAAAACGTGGCGGTGAGAGCATCATCAATCGTGTGGGATTTATGTTTAAAATTCACTCAGCTTATTAATAATATTCAGGCTCTGACCCAAAATCGTAGGCTCAAGGTTCTTATTGACTTTGGCAGCCATATATCCCTAGCATTTGTGTATGAAAATTCATATTGTTAAATATAGCACTAATGCTCTATTCGTCAACACTCATACAAAAACCAGACCATACTAGGAATAAATGGGCCGAGGTGCAATGAATCTCACTCCTTACCCAATCAAGGGCGTGTAATGACGTGCTATTTATTATTATTATTATTCTTGGTATGTTCGTAACAATTATTTTATATTAAAAGGCATTGAATATAGAACAAACAATTTGATCACTATCAAGTGAAAAGCTGCAATTATCGCACACTAGAGGATCTATAGACGTTTGTGCAACAAAATTTGAGACTTGAAACACTCATTCAATGTTCAGTAGAGTGGCGTGGGAGAGATAACATTTACAAAATTGGCTTGAAATAAAGTTATGTGAGAAAACCATCATTTGCTTTTTAGTACAGTTTGGTAAATGTGAGTACTTAGTCAAGAAAATTGGTATCGAAATGCCTTTAATGCGGCCAAAATCTCTGTTGTTGACCTTTCATTTCTTTGACTGGAAATGCTTCTTAACAAATGCTTGGTAACAAGGGCATTGCCACTCTTTTACATCTGCTTCCCATGGAAAGATTCTTATGTTAAGATCTTGCCAACAAGCCTTCGATCTACGGTAGAGCATGTGCTGACTCGTGGTTTTGATATGATGAACAACTTGAGAAGTGTAATATTATTGATCCCACTCCTTGGCCAAAACAGACGCGTAGGGGCGGATTTTAGAGGCAAGGATTGGGGGGGGGAGGGGGTAAATAATGATCGGATGTTGGTTCCACGCTCTTCAAGTGCCTTGGAAACCATTTGTCAATTTCACTTTATAACAATAAGTTCTTAAATATTTGCTTTCTGTAACATAAATTTCCAACCGTAACTGTAAAGTTACACAGTATTTATCTATATAACAACTGAATCAACTTTTGCTAAGCTTTAATTGTAAATTCAAAAAAAATTATCAAACATTTGATCAAATTATCAAAGTTTTGACCATTTATCGGTAAACTTTTCGACGTCTACCCTGTCTGTTACATCATTTTCACGAGCAATGATCATCAGGATGTCCTGCCGAAAATCAGAAGTTTTTGACCTCATCAACAGTTTATATCTTGAAAATGAACGCTCATTACTTGCTACGGATACTGGTGCAGTAAGGGCAAGTTGGTAAGCTTTTGTAAGATGGGGATACAGGCATCTCTTGCCAGCCAACACTTTTTATGCATCACAGACTGTCTTTTGTTTTGTCTACATTCTTTTGTTTGATCTCAGTATCTTTGAGATCATCGGGAAACATTTGACACAAGAGAATGCAGTCATCTTTTGTAGCTTTATGAAGAAGTTGTGGATGGAGGCATCTTAGATGACCAAAGCTTTCCCAATATCTCTGTACTCTCTTATGGGCCTGTGAATGACCTTGAACATCTCAGTGCGGTAATGATCTTTGAAAATGCAAAAAGTGGCATTACATACATTCTCACCAAACCTTGACGGAACCCTTCGTGGCCTATATTGCTTTGAATACTCTGCTTGTAGATTGATTCCATATTTATGACAATGAGCAAGTGCTATTTCTATAACTCCATCAATTGTACCTTCATCTCTTCGAATGCTCTCGAGTATTTCAGCAGTTTGCCTTATCAAGTTAAAACTATTCACAGGATCAAACTTCCATCAACTCGTGTTTCAATGCTAGCATAACAATCTTGAAGAAAATTAAACCTAACGTGAATTCGAACGATTTTTTCAAAAGGTAGTTCACGTTAAGGTGTGCATTATAACCATATTCATTCGACGATCGCATTTCTTCAAGCAGATGAATTAAGCGTTCATGGCACAACCATACGGCTTTTATTGCTTCAGCTCTTCCGGTCCATCCTGTTTGTGATAGGCTTTTTAAAAGCAATGCAATCTGCAGCACCATACATCATCTTTTTATCTTTCAAAGCCAGAGGTACTTTTTATTCATGACGTTGTACAACTGTTGGAGAGTAGAAAAGAAATCATGCGCTAGAAGGGACTCATTACAAACAGCCTCTGCACAACGATTAGATTATGTCCAAGACATGGAATATATGAAACTTTTCTTTGCAGACGCTCGGAAAGCTTGCTTGAACACCCCTGTAGACACCAGACATGGATGCAGTGGGATCATAGCACTGGAACCTCAATCCATTTGTTGGATTTAGCAAATTTAGCTCTCTAATGCACCGAGTGACCTTGGATATGCCATCTCCACTCTTGACTGATAGTCTTGTGATCTTGAGTGGACGCTCAGGAACCTCGAATTTATTTCATTGAAAGAGAAAATGCAATTGAGTCGACAAGAAGATAAATTAGGAAAAAACTTGGCGTCATTCCATCACTACTGACTACCAAGAAAGCTTTTTACCAAATCAAACAAAATTTTCCGAATCAAACAAAATTTACATGATGACACCAAAATATTGGGGGTGTCGAAACCCTACACCCCGGTAAATCCGTCCTTGCAGGCGTGTGTCCAGGTGTGCGCGTACGATTGCATGGCATTCCGAGTACAGCTTGAAAACTAAAGTACCCTTGGGTAACTAATTTCTGTTCAGCCCCCGCCAATTATTTTTTGGAATTTTCCTTTCACCGACCCCTATTTCAGCCCCCCCCCTTTACAAAAATAGGGATCTATATTGGAGATAACTTCTGTATTTTTCCTCTCCATATCACCAAAATGGCACACAATTCTGTGTAGTTTTATTTGGACCACTAGCTAATTAATCGTATAAAAAATTACGAAACTCCAACGCCTTTTCCAACTCCCCGCTAAATAATTATGGAAAAATTACGAGCTCAGGTTAATCCAACTCAACCGTTAATCAACCTTTTTAAAATTTTCCCTCCGCGCCCTTATTCCAGCTCCCCGACGATTAGGTACCCATGAGTGAACTTGAACATTCAAATCGCACTTCCAGAATTGCTTCTGGGGGTGAATGGGATGCCAGTAGCATGGCAGGGTGGGTAAAGAGGTTTAAAAGTGTTGCCCCACACCAAGCAGTTCTAAAATAAACAATACTTCATTACTTGAAAACGATCCACACTGATGTTAACTACGATCAATAGACCTGACATGACGGGGCTGATAACTAATGTGCACATACAAAGAGAGTTGTCACGATATGTTCCAGTTTTCTTCACGGACGTAGCTCTATGACTTCAACAATCACTGATATGTTCCCAAGAATATCACCTGCGCCTAAGGTTAAGCTTGAAATTTTATAGAGATTAAACAATACTGGACAGGATTAAGATTCGCCTTCCGCAGCAGGTATTGACAATGCCTTAAGCCAATCCAATATGAAGACGACACTCATGTCGATGACAGTAATGAAAGAGAACTGGACTTAAAGGTACAGACCAATTTGATTGTAAATTTAGAAAATGCCACAACAGACAAAACACATGAATATATTGACATAAGTGGCGGTTAACAAATATCAACGCCTCTCAAAAGCTAGGATGTGTTACGTTAGGACCCCGTAAAAGGGGCAAAACAGGTGATCTTTGTTTTCATGCTAATTTAAGGATGCAAACCCTGCTCAGTCTGAATTTGTGCTGCTACTTATATTGCTATCTGCTGGAAGATAAATGCTACGTCCTCATTTCTTCTATATTTCAGTAGAAGAGATCTTTCCCTAAATCAGTTAAAAACTGCAGTATACATTTTGACATCAAATTGGCATGAAATAGCGATGCAGAACCAAATTTGTCAAAATGTAAAACCGTTATCTTCCTTAAAATATTGTGATCAAACTTCATTTTAATAAATAGGTAGAAAAGTAACATAAGTCAGTATCAGAAGAGATTCCAAGAAGGTGAGGAAGCTGATATTTACCTGAAGCTTTTTCATATTGCCATTTCAATCTTAGCTTGTTTTACTTACATGCACCTTATGAAGCTTATCAGAAACTGGCATTTGTGATGACTGGAAGGTAGCAGTCATTACTAAACACCAGTTTTGCTTCCTGTTGTTAATCATTGTGACATGCAGGCATTTTTTAAACTGAGCCAAATGATCAGACTGTGATAGATTCGTGCCAATCGTGCCAGTCCTGTAAAGAGGACTTGGAAGGATTTACACGTAATGGACCCATAATATCTATTTGTTTTATTGCAATTTAAGGCAAAAATAAGACTCCATTTAATTCTGAAGAATACGAAACATACGTCATTCACCGACGTGTTCGTGTCTCTGTAGTGTTTGTTAATTAATTATGTTAGAGAGGGGAGCAAAAGTCAATGGAAGTTTGTTATATTCTCTACATGCGTGAAAAACAAATCTATTATTTCAAATGTCTACAATAGGAAACTTCTTTCGGATAATGCAAGAGATTAAGGCAACAAAGTAAAAGCTAACAAGAAATCACAGAAAATATCTTTGTTGACAATGATTAAAGAATTTGGAAAAAAAACGTATGTAGTGCACTTTCTAAATTAAAATTGGAAAAAATCCAAAGAAACATTTAAGTTAAGCATAAGAGATCAAGATATTATGACATTGGATGCAATTAAAATACAAAGTAAAATTGCAGCTGGTTTGGATGTGAGGAATTCATTTTCAAGACCAATTCCTCTTTTGAAACAGAGAATGTAAAGACAACAATGAGACTATCTATTTGCCTAATATTTTAAAAATTAAAAATCTTTCCCAGTTATCTTCCCCGGTTTTTTGTGTATGTTGAGCCTTAGCGGGTAATTATAAGAACGTATTTAATAGCTCTCAAAGGATTAACTTCAGGCAGTACAATCCAAGCTGTCTTGAAAAGTTTCTTAAACAGCCACCTTAGTATAAAGCCTCACCATGCCAAAACATTTTTGGATAAACTAGGTGAAATAAAGACAAAACAGAGCTTAGAAAACAAGATAGATCAAGGTGGAGATGGAAAATTAAGCCCTTTGTATGTTAATACGATTCTGTCTCACACGAAAAGTGTAGAATTTCTCCAAAGTTTAACTGAATACTTTAACCAACATTTTTGTTTACGTTTTATCTAGAGACTAAATACTAGCCCGTTTTTGAATCTAATAGGAATGGTCTCATACTCGTACACTGTATTTGTTTTCAGCGCATGTTCACACTGCGATATTAGAAATTTTCAGCTCTGTTTAAAGCGAGTATCATGTTCTTAGCACCACCACACTAAGGACGAGATATATCCCTGTTTTCGCAACTAACATTTTTGTTAGTAACACTAAAATAACAATGATGTTTGGTTGGTTTTATCATAAAGCAAACAATTATGCCATTTCTTTTTGTAGGGAACCCTGAACTAACTTCATGTCAAGAATGATAAGATATGTCGACGACTCCCCACAGAAAATCTATTCGCATACTCTAATGGTACACTTACCTGCTTGTGTATATTTTCAAGGTTTAACGTATAGATATCAGACTAAAATCCACCATATTTTTCTTTGCGGAGGTCTTTTTGTAATTATAGTGACGTCCTATGGACAGCCAGCAGCCGAATCGAGCAGATGTTATGTCGAATTTAATTTAATGCCTTGCTCTCGGGTACACAGTGATCTGCCGGCATGATAGTCGAAAGACGTACTTGGTGACACTGTGTTGTTGAGAACTGTGATAAATGTTTTCAGTCAAAGTGGAATCTCATACAACACATAATTTAGCATTTAAATGCAAGAAAAAGCCCCGTATGTAAACCTAAGTCACCTGCATTTCACTGAACGTCCTGAACCTAAATTCAAGACTTTTTCAGCGGTGCACAAATTGAGAGTATTGTTTTGCATGAATAGTTAAGCATGCTCCAATATTTCTGCCCAAGAACACAATTTAGTCTAAATTTTCTCTAAATAGCTGTTGTGATTTCATGTGAATTTTTTCTGATATTCCTTTTAAAATTGATATACAAAACATGCTGTGTTCAAGGGAAGCTTATACCTCAGTTAGTCATTGAATAGAATCAGAATGTCTATTCATGGATGTGCTTTGTTGATCTAGGTTTATGACAGACGTTCAGGATTTGGGTATCCTCCAAGTCTTTTATTACGAAGAAACATACGTTTCTGTTGCACTGTTGGCCGTACTTTCTTCCACACAACACAAAGATGCACCTTGCTTTACGTAAAAAACTCAACTACAAAGGTTAACGGATGTCAATGCTTTGCTGAAGGAGTGAAAAATTGACACAATGATAAAACGGAAGAACGTTAAAACAAGCACTAGGTCTATATTCCATCCCAATGTCTTGGATGCATTCACAATTAAGGAACTTCATAGAGTCAGTTTTTCCACTTCAGTTGTTTACTTAGTCATTTTCCATCAACAAAGTTTCTGATTTCTCTTTTATTTTTGTGTTTTATTTATTATTTTCTTTCCTTTCCTGCGATTCCTTTTATTGCAATTAGTCAATTTTTGATTGGATCTTAGATAAAAAACTCATCCCCTTTGTCCGTTACTTATTCTACAGGGAATGTATGCTCAAAAAAGCTTTTAGATGAGTCTGATTTTTAACTGTTTGTGAGGGTGACTTTGGTTTGCAGAAGGCTATCTTTATTGTTTAAATTCAACCCTTTGATTTATTTGTATTTCTCTTTGTAAACACAAGGTTAAATAGAGACCTGTTACAGAAAATTCATCGTACAAACGGAAAATTGTGAACTTATATTATATTGAGCACTGATATGATATTGACTGCTAACTTGACTCTCAGATTTGTACATTTTTAAAAACTCTGTAATGTACTTTACATGCATATGGCGCAGGTGTATAACCTGGGCAAAGGATGGGATTGAGATTGTCTAAGTTGTTCTGAAGGAGATAATGCAGTGACTAAACAAGTTACAGACTTGATGATCGAACTAGTTCATATATCATTGCTAGCCAAGAAAAGAAATAATTTTTTGTTTGAGTCAAATATCGACGTTCCGGGAGGATAAACTTTTTTAGTGAACATGACTGCCCTGTTTACTGGCTTACTTTAACATTTAACAGCTATAAGACTTTTTTCCCTTTTCTGATTGAAGTCACTTAACTCCTATGAATAATGAAACGCATTTTAAAAAACCATGGGAAAACTGAAGTACTCTAATCCTGCGCCTTATTCAAATACGATCTTCTTAACGGCCAAAAATGTGAATTTGTTTGTGTTCAGTTGAACATACTTTTAATCACAAAAATTTAGTCAAAAAATCCGGTTATTCCTTTTTCTTTTGCCAAAATAATAAATGTTTATTTTGATTTTTGTATCCATACTCTGACGAAATGTTGTTTTTTTGTCGACAACAAGTATCATGTTCATTGTGACATCAGCAATGCCACTGAGCGGAGGCTCAGGGGGCAGTCCCATTTTTGAAAATTAAGAGAGATATTCGAGCGGCTCAGACCCCATTCTAGTAAGCTTATGCCAAGTGGGATGAGTTTTTAAATTGGCAGCGTAAACTTAGAGATCAAAACTCAGTTTAAAAGTTTCTTGTTTGAGATTGCTACAACCTTATCCCCATGCGGCATGGGTGTGGGTGTAGTATGCATTTACGACTAGAATAGAAATGCTCAAGACAAAGTACCAAGTATAAACAGAAAAATTATTTTAAGGATGAAGACAGACCCCCAAAATATGCTTTGAACTCATTAAACTTAAACCTGAGAATTTTTGAGAGAAAGGTAATAAGATTATCATGTATATGTTAATGACGCAGTTTGGGATCTTTGTTTAGAACTATTGCTGGTTCTGTTCTTCCTTATAAATTATAACTTTTTATCATTTCTTATTCTATGGTATTTTCGACCCGATTAGTTATGGTAAGACACTTAAAATTTTGAGCATACATTTGAACATGCTTGGTTGCAACTTATTGTCGCTTATGTAATTATTGCTGTGTATGAAATTATTGCTGTTTAACTCTGTATAATCTTGTATTTATCCATATTATAATAGTTCATATACACGGTAGAAATAGGTGCATTGTTATAACAAATGAAAAATATTGGTTGTAGTCAAGGGCGTGGTACAGGGGAGTTTCCTACACAACTGCCCCTCGTTCTACGTTTTTAGGACAGCACTCCAGTTTGACATGGTAATACACTAACAATTACTTCAAAGATCACTGCAAGTGACAGTTAACATGCAAGTCTACATTTGAATAAATTTGAATAAATTTGAATAACGTAACCAACTTATGTTTTAATAAAATTTCTTCTCGCAATATTTTGTTTTGCATCCTCAGAATACAGATATCTCCCAATTATACTGATAACAGCAATGTAATAAAAAACGAAATTCTCTAACCTTCCATCACATTTGGACATTTGCTTGCCTCAGTGTGATTATCCCAAGTTTTGATAAACGAACACAATGAGCAACCCAGCACAGTGTTTTTTTCAGGTAGTTTTTTTTTGCTATGACCAACATACACGATAATTCACAATTATCATATCATATTACGTACGTCAAACATCTTTGTCTCAAGAAAGCATTCCTGTTTAACAATATCACAACTCTGAAGCCAAAAAGCTAAATATAAATTCCTTTGTGCAAAAATGTAAAGAGCGTAGATTATTTATTGTCAATTTGCACTAAATGTTAATTAAAACCTAAGGAACATTTCGTAACGAGAATAAAAGTTTAAAAGTTTACATTTTACTTTGTATTATTGAGTAAAGTTGCTGTGATTCGCTTTTCCTCGTTGACGACGGAAGACTAATGATTCGCATGGATTTATAGATGTCACAGCCACGGTTTGCCTAGACGTAGACTGGACATCTAAACGTGGTAAAAAGGGCAAAGTCTCTCTTTCTGTCCGTCTTCCGTATTTTTTGGAGCTTTCCCTCTGTAATATTGCGATTGAATCACTAGTGAAACAGGTCATGTCGCAATCCACACGTGAGGCTTCAGTGCAATAGAAGTCGTTATTTTTTCCACGATCTCCGGTCAAATACGCTATATTCTTAGATTTGCCATTCAAATTCGTACATGATAAATCCTGATTAACTGATTCTTGAACTTGGGGTCTTCCACCTTCCCCTTTTAGATGACATTTTGTTGCATTGCCCCCTTCTGAATGCGCATGAGATTTGTATCCAGATCGTGTTTTGGAATAACCTTTCGCTACACGTTTTCCATGTCTCGCACTCGGATGATGACTAGGCTTTAATTTGTTGATCTCACTAGGGTTGGAGTCCTCATTGCATTCCTCGTTCATCAAATCAAATGGATTTCTAGGAACGTGTTCGCTTGACTGAACTGCTCTCCTAACACGTCTGCTCTTAGTCCTCTTTGCCCTCTGGAAATACATACAGTAAATTCAGTTATTAACAAATTCAAGCAACACAGTTTCCGGACTATTAAGTTTAAACGTCAACATTAACGGAGAATTCAATGTAATATTTTCGTGATATAAAAATATCATCGTCAGCGCAATAAAATTATATTAATACCGTTCATTGATAAAATTCGAGTGTACTTACTTTATTGCCTTTGTTTCTCCTTCCTCCTGATGAAATGAGTGCCCTACTATTTTGCCTTGTGTCAATGTCACTGTCAGTATCTGAAGATCTAATTAAAATGAAATGTTTTAATATTTATATATTATTGACATTATTTATATTTATATTTATATATTATAGAAATTATTGACAACAAGTATCTATATGTGTGATGTCTGATCCAAATGACATAATCTACTTACCTGACGTAAAAAGGTTAACCACAATAGGCTTACATATTAGGCCTACGTATACATCTTTACAAAGCTCTAAACATTACGCAACCAATGTCTACCTAATCATTCACTATAGCCTCCAACTTAAAGGAAGAGTCAGTAATAATTTAATCTGCCTAAAACTTTAAACCATCTTCGATTAACTACGTTATTCAAGACGACAATCAGCTCACAACAGTCTATCATTTTTGCTGCCAAATAGATAATATAATTGAATTATGACGTCTTAAAGTGTTAAGTGACTTTCAAATGACATTCCCTCAGCAGACCCTCCTTCAGGGTCCTTGGAATGTTTCTTGTGACCTAATTACAAGGTGCTGTTTTTAGAAGCATGATGACCAGTAAGGGAGATAATCTGAAACAATCGCGCAGAGGATCAATATTTATAGCGCACACAATGCCTCTGAAGAGGTTAGCTGCGTTTGTGTTAAAAAAAGAAGTAATTTAAAGAATTCATCTTAAACAAGAAAGAAAACTTTCAATCCCAATAAACGCGGATATTGACAAACGTGGTGATTACAGGCAATCGTGTGAGAATTATAAATCGTCTAGCACCATCAAAGCATCAATTTAGGCTCATTTGCTGACTCTTATAAAGAAAGCGTGTATTCTATATGAACACAACCTCAGTGATGTCTTTCCATACAGTAGTAATACAGTATCGAGAGGTAGCATATGCTGTGAGATAAAAATGGGGCTAATGAATTGCGGTTCTTGGCTTTTGGGTAGGTTGTTTTGCAGGACAGTCATATCGCATTGTGAAAACATAGACTTGAGGTAAATAGATAACCTAAATACGAAGAGTCGTATTAATAGGTTGCCCTTGTTGCCGTTAAGTACTTACACGGGTTTTTCGTCGATTCTGTGAAGGTCAAGTCTATTCAAGACCGACAGCGCTCTCTCAAATAATTCTTTGTTAGACATCTTTGACTGGCTTCGCAAGGAGTGTTGAAATGTCCTGTGGCTGTTATATCCATTTTGAGAGCACGGTTCCAGAGTTTTGTTTTGACATATGGTATCCCTCTCAATGCCCGACTCTATTCTTAGCCTTTGTGCTCCCTCTTTTAATACAGAGTCTGAGACTGTCCTTTCTTTTTGCTCTGCAGTCGGGCCTGTTACTGTTAATTGCTCTCTGGACACGAGCTTTTGGTTATTTGCTTGTTTTTCGAGTTTCACTGATAGTACTTTTGAATCTAGCTTCAAATTTTTAAATTGTAAGCTAGGAAGAGACTTCTGCTTCACGAGATAACGATTGTTGCACTTTTCTGCAAGCAAACTTCGATATTTAGTTTGGCTCTGTGCCACCTCAAGCCATTGTCTAAAAGAAGGATCCTTAGAGGAGTTTGAGATGCGTTGCATGCTCAAGATGTTTTTTGAGGAACTGTAATGAGAAGAATTACCAAACCGAATGACTTCCGAGATATCTGCGGAAGCAATTTCCGACGTTGTTGTTGCTGATGAAATTATACTTGCAGAATCCAAAGATTTCCTGTGGCTGAGGCTACTGCATGAGAGATCCTCTGCAGTTATCGAGCCGCATTCAATTTCATTGGCCTTGTCGTCATAAAATACGTCGTCATCTTGATCCTCATCGGCATAAGGAATAAAACGTTCCTCGCCTTCGGCAACTACAACGTTCTCTTCTAGTTGCTTAGATGAAAACAATGTGACAGCACCACTGTCCCTGTACCTCTGAAGCATTGAATGGACATCATTGTTAATAAACCAACTTTGTTTACCAGAGCCCTGAATTGACAAATTTGATTCGTTCGGAGTGACATTGAGTCTATCAAAATAATTATATTCCACAGCAAACGGTAATGATGAATTATGACCTACGTTTTCCTGTTTTTCTTGCGATAACATGTCTGTTGTCAATGGTTGTGTTGTACTTTGTCTCTGTGTCGTATAATCTCCCTCATCCAGTTCTGAAATGTGATAATCTTTTAAATAAGTAGCCGAAGATTTGGTAGCATCAGAAAATCTGTTTGATCTCTCAAACCGCTTTCTGTCGTTCAGCTGTGGCTCAAAACATTCAGCAGATAAGTTTTTGTGCGTCGAAATTCTACTGATTTCCGGCTGGTTGTTGTCATTAGAGATTGACGGCGAGGGTAATATTTTGTGTACGTTATCTTGAGCTTCGTCTTCTGAACAACTGCTGTCACCTGTAACCTCGTAATCTGGCTCCAGCCTTTGAAAGTGCCGTAACATGTTGCTTGCCATTTTACACACGATAGTGTAATATTTTTCACATGGTTTGCTGTTTCTGTCGAAAAGAAATAGAATAAAATATGAAGAAGTACTAGGAAAATTTTTCGTAACAAACGTAGCTGTTTGTCACCACTCATCAATTGTCACTGATCCAGTTGTGACAGGGGTTCACACCCATAACGCCTGCTTTGGTTACAGCTTAAACCCATTAGTTACAGTGATGTATTATGTAATAGTTCTAAACAAACTGCCTTGACTTAGTCATGTATTTACTAAAAATAGCTGAACTAAGCACCAAGTTTAGTAAGGTGTATGTTCTACTTTCTAGTTGAAGAATAAACTGGATTTTTTTTTGAACGTACTGGATTGTTATCTACAAAGTCATTTATTAGAAGCATGTCTTCATGTTTCGTCTCCTTCACTCACAGTACACTAAATGTTGGTCCAAAACACAAACATTTGCGTATACAGTACCAGTTACTCGAGTTTTAAGATAGTTTAGAACGAACCATGTCATAAGTTTTGTAGCCATTATTAGTATTGTCATGCTATTATTCGAAAAAAGATGCATTACAAACGTTACATACTTTTCCTCATAAACAGGTTCAACGTGGAAGAATCTCTTAAAAGCTCGTTGAGAAGGGGACAATCCTCCTTTCTTCAACCAAAGTTTAGCTATGATTGCAGCTAAAAGTTTTTGTAAAATATTACTTTGACCACGTTTTCACTCTTCTTCTCGAAGGAGACCACAGACGAGACGGATAACGAGGAGAGAAGGAGGAAATTAACAAAAAACGTGATGAATTTATTCTGGGACTCTTTAAACGCTGACGGTTTCGATTACAGTCCTCTCTGTTACAAAACAGAGGTTAACCTTATCCTGTTAAAAGAACAGTAATGCGTTGTAATCGAGGTTCCTTCAAGGAATGCTGCAATTAGTGACAATGGAGTGAATACTGCTCTGTGCCAAAGCACAAAGTAATGTTTGGTGATGCTAATAGTTTATTCAGTTTGAAAAATGAGATGTTTTGCCACGAAACTGAAAACGATACAATCAAAATGTGTATGTATACACTATGTAAAAACAAATGGTTCCAAATCACCTTTCTTGGTTTCTTGCAAAGATTATGGCGGAGAGGATACCGTTTACCAAAGGTATCAAATAGTATAGGGTAATAGTATATAACACTGTTAAGTGAATTTGTGTGTATGGATTTATACTTACAAATTTACAGAGTCATCAATTTCACAAAAGTCCTTTAATGCCTCACAGATACTTTTCCCCATTTCCAAGAAGTCCTTCATTCCAAAGTGTCTACTGTTTTCCCTGTAAAAATGATACAATTAACTGGCTATTTGTATTGTCAACTAACTAATAGCACTAACTATATATATTATGATTCAAGTAATGTTTATCCATACATTTTTACTTGTTTTAATTCAGAGTAATGGCATTGTATTTATTTTTAATGTTTAAATATAAACTCTGTTGCAATAGCTACAAAATTTTGCTGTAATTTCTAATTATGAACAGTCGCACAAAAATGTTTATTCCCGCAACAGAATTATTGAAATGTTAAAACGATGGATAATGTTATATTATCTGGTGCAAACTAAGAATTTTCTTTAAGAATTTTTTAAAGATTCTTTATTCCGAAGCTTTTTAAGTACTCAAATCTTATTGCGTGCGGTTCAGATGCAACTTATCTGAAACTTCTTTTCGTATATTACCTGAAGCGTGTTCCACAAAAACTAGCTTCTAAAGTAAAACTGTTTGTAATTCCAAATTCTCTCCAGACAACCACTCGAGCTGTAGACTCTTTGTGTTTACTGATACTGAAACTGCAACTCCTGAAAGAAAATATCTCCGGGGCCTAAGACGACAAAGAATAAATTGATTTTAATATGCAAATTAGTATATATGAAATATATAAACTATTACATGCTTATGGAAGATTCGTATGCAGTAAGAAGATGTTGAAAGTAGTATGAAAGATTACAATAATTATAAAAGTAAAAAATTTCCATTTATGGTGGTAATTTTATTGAAAATTTATTTGAAACAAATGTCACTGCATTCAAGTGGCATTATCCCTTGAACTTCAAAACTGTAAAACACATTGCCTGCTGAATCCTTGTCTCTTGCATTGAATTTTCATACTTCAACCGTTACTTTTGTTCTTAATCTTTTTACCGTTTTTTGCCTTAGCTATGCAGTCCTTTATGCAGCAATGGTCATTGGGCCTTACGGTGAGCATAATAGTTATATGTATATATTTTTAATGTCTGGAAATCGTTTAATTTTCACTTTATTTGAGAGTTTAGCCAGGTAGCATGTGTGCTATGATAACTGGCAGACAAATTTTGAAAAGCGGTGAACAAACTAGCATCACATTTACACGGAAACTTTAATACCCCTGTATTTAAATGATAATGAGCGATTTAACAACTAAGGAAAACAGATTCGACTGCCGAGTATAGGTAACAAAATTGTTTGTCAATGCTACCAATTAATACTGACCTGCTTTGATATAATCCATGGCAGCAGTCGCTGATGTAACAGCTGTCTTGCGTCTGAAAAGAATCCTTCGTGGCAACCGTACATAAATATGTCAGACATTCTGCTATGTCCATGAATATCACAATAGAGGATTACCTAGAAGCGATGAATACCCGTTATTTTCATACAAAGTAGGGGAAATATCATTAAAAATAAACGTACTTTTGATGAAGGAGATAATAAATAGACATACAAAAAATCTCTCTTTATTACATATTCCATGTTTATAACATATTCTATGTTATGTTAAAAAATGGTATCCGGTCAGTAAACAAAACTCTTAATAAAAAGTGACGACAATAAACAGTGTCAATTATTCTGAATGGGGAAAGTTAGCTACTATTTTTTGTAATGTGGACAAAAAGTGATAAGGGTTGAAATACACTTTAAAGGTATTTAGGCATGAAATATTTTCAGCAAATGTCAGAAATGGGCTAACGTAAGGATAATTAACTTTTGGTGGTGATGCGGATTATCGTCTGTTTGTCTGTTTGTGTGTGTGTCTGTCTATCAGTAGGATTACGCAAAATCTACGGGAAGGATCCTCATAAAAAATGTCACTCCTGATCCAAGTGACATCCCATTGAATTTTGGGAATGATCTGGATGAAATCCTAGATTCTGGATCACTTTTTCGATAACAATGCTAGTGAGAGGTAATCCAGTTACCATAGTAACAAAGAAAAGCCCCGGTAATTGAACAATAATACTGGCTCGGCGGAGGTTTGCGCTCTCGGAGTGCTTTTAATTTGTATCTTCTATGTTAACGACAAACGAACTGTAGTTTTTACAAGGAATCCTATCACCAATGCATTCCACGAGGCTATCTATGGTCATTTAAGCATTGCACTGATTACCTTATTTAGTATGAGGATTTAAATCTCAGTAAACAGATACCTAAATGCTTTGGTAAATGCAAATTAGCACAACATTTCCAATTTAGCTGAAAATTTTGGTGGAAAAGTGAGCTCACAATTGAAGGATACTAAAGCTAACGCAAGAAAAGACATACCATTCCATAACATAGGTCTCTCAATGACCATTTGATATCATGAGCGCAAATCCAGCCGTGGATATGTCATTGTTAGTTACTAACAATGTAAGTTTATTATAGCTTTTTTCAAATTACAATATATAACTTTACTCAATACGTTTCTTTTGTCACTTGGCCTTTTTAGATTTATTGTAATACATCGTCATATACATTTTAAAGATATTTAAAATTATCCGCAAATCCGTTCCGTAATCTCGAAACATCATAACAAAGTCCATATGTGGGAATTAGGCTTTACATAGCGTCAATAATCCTGATTGTGAAAAGATTACGGACATAAAATCTCTTATATAATAGCATGTAATGAGATCCTTAATACTTAAAGGAAACGCCCAATCAAATAATAAATGACAATTCAATCCTCATGTACCACTTGAGCTTTAAAACTGATGATTAATGAATATAAAACATAAGGATGGCTCAATTAGCAATTGATATACTAGTTCTTAAGACAAAGTATTATGCAGTGGACGATCATATAGGTATCCGAACGTTAAAAACATTTGATTTATATCTGTTAGATGTGTAATGGGTGTGGTCTGGATTATCCCAGCTAGTCACCTTATTATAAAAACTAACGAGAATTCAGACAAGAGGCCTCCCATTACTTCTTTGTTTTTTCCCTCGAGGCTGTTCATCAATATTTTATGCGCAGAGATTGAAGTATAACGCCCCTCTGACTTAATAATGAACGCTGGAAAGGTGATTTTTCTAACAGATAAAGCCATATTTCGTAATCAGAGAAAGCAGCTGACAAAATATTTAAGATGTTGGGAAGGAAAATAATATCAGAGACAATGTAATCAAAAAGACATGCTCAAAATGCCTATAATAGTAAAGTCAATCTTAGTGTTATAAACTTGTCACCTAAAATCTTTGAATATCTTTAACTGTAAGGGACTTTGGAATATCATTTATCAAATTTAAAACAATGCGTAAGAAAAGGTTATTTTGAGGTCTTGCGAGTTATTATTCAGTGTTACTAGAAATGTTCGAAAGAATGCTTTATTTTGAGGATTTCCCAATCTCATTTGGGATGGCGTAGTAACTGTGATTTACTCATCATCTTGAAATCATTTAAAATTACTGATCATCAAGACATCACAAACTGACAGCAGTAGATCTCCTGATTAAAGATGATCCTTTTTATTGTTGATTAATTTATATTTCTTTGAATTTATGTCTATTTGTATTACAAAAAGGTACAATGTGTCACTAAAAACATGACAGGCTTTACTAATTCAATCATGGCGTGCCAACAAAGTGGCAAGTTTAGTCAGATCCTATTCTGTAGATATAGGAGAAATCTATTGGAAATGACTGCATTGAAATCGAGAGTTAATTATAAGTATTGCTTTGAAAACAAGGTGCTTCTTCTCCTAAAGCATCTTTTGTGGATAACGACAAGTCAAAAATAATAATGAAAATATAAATTAAGATGATGAATTGTAACCATCACACGCTATACCTTGCTCAGGTAGCATATAAAACGTATTAAAATTTAAGGTTCATTACTAATTTTTCCCCTACTTAACAAACAATCATTACTTACTCCATACTCCTTCTGAAGACGAGCAATGAGCTTTTTTGTGTACCAAACAGTTGGATGAAGATCCTGGGATGCAAAATAAAATCGTACACGAAAAGAAAGTAATTCCATACTAAGCTACTGTAAATTTTATATCTACTCTACTCCTAGATTAGTCATATACTAGCTCCATGGCAATACATTTTTGGCAATCTTTTAAGGACAATAAAATTTAAACATAGATGGTGGAAGGGGGCGATCTAGGAAGAAGTGGATGGACAACATCACCGAAAAGACAGGACTGACGGGTTGAATGGAAAAGAACAGTGGCTGCCAGCCATGGGATGCCCACACGACTTTTAGTTAATGGAGACAGAGAGAGAAAGAGAGAGAGAGAGAGAGAAAGAGAGAGAAAGATATGACTAAACGACATTCAATAGTGTTTCTTCTGTCTATTAGTACCTGTTGGGTCTGCCTTGGTCTACTTATAAGCTGTTTACCTTTCAGCCATAAGATCAGAACAGCCGAGTCGTTGTACTAAATGACTGTGATACGTTCATCGGCAACAGAAAACTGCACTCTTTTTAAGATTTTTTTGATTCAGTAGAGGAAGTATCATTCTTATATAGAAAAGTATTTTGATATAGCTGCTACTCCAACTTTATCGCAATTCTCAATCTGAGTTCTTTTTTAATAGAGTTACCAAGTTTTGTCATCGTTGAGTCGTCTTGCTCTTATTGAACATTTAGGAGTTCAAAGTTTGGGTGTGTTGTGGTTCCATTCCATAATACTTGAAATACGTTGGTTTTGAACTACATTACGATAGACGAAAATGACATTTGTCTTGGCCTCTGGATCAAACATTACCTTTTTAACTATCAGACAGGTCAGATCCCCATCTTTCCATGGAAACAGTCGTTTCAATCTAGATCCTCCTGGACTGTTTGTTTTTCATTGCATTAATTCTAAGCTAGCAGCATACTTTAGTCGTGAAGGACGTGAATGTAATCATATGATATTGCAATGGACTCTGAATCTTTATATCGTATATACACAATATCGTATATATCGTATATATACAGGGGGCTCAGATGATATTGTTCACATGATTTATGGTACTTTTTGGTCTTAAACAAAACGTCAATCGTCAGTTGCTTTTATTGTTCTTAAGACTGGTCAAATTCAAGTTAAACGTCTTACCTTCTTTGGTTTCATGTATGTTCTGTTAAGGTCCTTACCAGACAGGGAACAGCGGTAGTTACCAACAACTACTCCGTCGGGATTTAGCATTGGAATTATGATAAAAATAAGCTTTTTGCAAAGCTCCTAAAAACAAGATTATCGATAGCAGAAAAAAGTAAGGCGTAAAATTTCAGGATATAATGTTGATAAACAAAACGATTAGGTAATTAGTATCTCGAAAAAGTTACTCAAGCTATTTTTCCATATTTGGCTGCACATAACCTAAAATTAGTTGATGAGAGCCATTGATTTCAATTTTAAAAAGCATCAAGCGACTCATGGAATTATGTCATGGAAAAGATCTACTCTCTGCTTCACTACTAGTGACGGTTGAGAGTGCTTACGTCACCTATCGCTGTCTCGCTCTTTCCAAATGCGAATAGTTTAGGTTATTTACCTGTAACAAACAATTTTTTCTCGGCCTAAATGAAAACTACATCCCAAAATAACTGCGTGTGGCTACTTGTCTCTGTCTACCAGATTAGGGTCACGTTTAAGATAACTTACTTCGATGCTAGATTGAACATTGCCAGATTCATCGATCTATATTCCCTCTGACTGGTTTAGAGAACAATTTCTATTTATTTTCGTCTCGAAACTGTTTAATGCTAGACAAATATAAAAAATTACACTATTTTGTGTAATAAGACATATAGGTGTGGCACATCATGGCAAGCTAAGATATAAAATGTTAATTGTGCCATCCTAACTCATTAAGAACACTATTACCACGGTTTCAAAGAACAGCAAATGCTGTCTGACCATGTTGTTTGATGGTTTTGGTGTATTTATAGACCAGCGGAATGACTAAAGAACACGACTGCCAATAGTTAGAAAACGACTCACTTGACGAAAGGTTTTAAGGCAAATATAAACAGGATTCTTCGGTAAAAGCCTTCGATACCAATTATAGGTTTATCAAATCTGATTATAACAATTTTCCCCGTTTTTCATTTGAATTCCAACAATAGGCATTACAAAGAAGTACGGAAAATTAAGTATCATGTATGATATTGATTACAGGATTAGACTGCCTCATTAGATATCAAGATATTTTACAGACTCTACGAGCCACATACCCCATCGAAAATTGTAGAACGCAATATTGACGTCCTATTCAAGGACTAATATACACAATTAACTCATATTGTTAAGTACGGGCAAGGAATTAGCTATAAAATATTAATGTATTAGTAGTTAACTCAGTCGGATACAGAATAAGCTACAAGTCGTATTAAGGCCAGATGACAAAGTTATACGTTTTGCACTGATTTTATGCCTACTTTCCCTGCGACATTATTGTTAAGTTTTATTTACCAATACACCTTCTCATCGCAAATCAAATAAAGTAGATGCACTTGCAGGCCATGCTCTTTAGAGCCACAATATTTAGATGTTTTTCAACTGCTCTGAGAGGTTCATTTTCCCTGAGATTGCATACATGCATTCCCAATAAAAACTAAGCAAGAGTCCATTAACTTTGAGAGTGATCCATATTGCCGCCTGGAATTTGGACTATTTTAAATGTTCTGGCAATGGTATCTTTATAACGTCACAACTAGTGAGAAAATCCTTGTGGAGAATGCCCAGTTACCATGACGCCTATTAGCATAGCTCGTTTGATTTTCAAAAAACTTGAAATCCCACCGAACCCCATTGCCTTTGTTGAAGTTTACACTCTCCAAAAGCTTCTAGTTTGGTACATTCTAATTTTTTATTGCTAAGTTCCTTTTTGTTTAAAATGAAGCCATGTTTGAAATTTTAATTATTTGATAAACCTTAATCTCTCCAATCACTCACATTTCCAAGAGTATGTATTTTTATGTACCTTTGTCGTCTGATTGTTCTGCACTAAGTAGTCCAATACACCCTTCATAATCCAACTAGCATTGGTTTCCCCAGGATGAACACGAGCTGATATAACAACGGCACGTTTCTCTGTTTGGCCTCCTGTGAAATATAACAAAGTAGATGTGAAAACAACAAACAAAATTTGTATGACAGTAGGATTTTTGTACTAGTTGAGTTCGGTTTTGGAGTACATAAGTGCAATGTCAAGATTAATTAATTGATACATTCTGGAAATAACTCACGAAAAAGAATACTCAAAATGTTCATCTATGTATTAACGTTGAATGTTTTCAATGTTCTGAACCATTATTATAAGTCCTATATAAGTCTTACGTTGTGTTGCAAACTGGAGATGCTACCCTTGTGAGCATAAATGAAAATAATTGACAGTTCTCGAGAGAAACAATTCACGTAGGGCCGTGAGACTAGTATACAGCCAATAATATAAAAAATAACCTTAGACCTCTTTTTGAAGAAGAAAACAATCCACCGATGACCTACAAGGGCATAGCCATGAGACTGAAACGCCTACTAAACTTTTTTCTTTACAGCCTGCATTGCGTGAACGAAATATTACTTTATAATTTGATGGCGAATGTATGTATTATTTCAACTCATCTTAATGCAGTTGCAGTGTAATAAAAAGGCAAATCCTAAAACTGATGCTAAAATGCTTATTATTGCTTGGGTGTGTCTTTAGGAGACGTTTGTTATGTAGACGTTGCATCTTACCGTTATCCTATTCACAAAAGAGAATGGCTTTTTGTATGCTTATCCTACAATCATGTTGCCTGGTCTACGACAGTAGGATTTCGGTAGTACAGGTTTCCTTGCAATATGAAAGTAAAAACAGATAAAACAGCCAATAGAGCCTAAGTGGAACAAGCTTGTAAGTTATTTCAGTCCACGATCTTCGCCCACGATATTCACCTTACCTTTGTTAACAAACAATTACACGTTAAAAAAACAACCAATGTTGACACCTGAATTACATTTACAGCATATGGTTTCTTTTGAATTGGTTAGAAGACAAATCGTTAATGGTATTGTTCAAACCTTCTTTTCCAGTGATAGTTATTACAGGACAATCGTTCCCGGCAAGGGTTTTACAAAGTATCTAAGAGCAAGAAAAACAAACCAAAACACGTCATTACTATAACCATTAAAAGTATGAAAGAGGAATAATTCACACTTGTTCGGGTGATTATGGCAATGGAAATCCATTTTCTGTAGAAGATTTTAGTATAAATCTGTTTTTACCCTAGCAGATTTAGCTTTATATAATGGAAACAATTTCCAAGAACAAAAAAGTATGGAAATGTAAATAGTGTTTTCACTTAGATAGCAACTATCACTCTTAAGAAGCTTTATAATGAAGAAAACGCAGCTATTGATAAAGCTCTAATTGGTTAATGCCCCCGAAGTACTAATTTTAAAGGTCAATTTTGTGGCTGTATGAAACAATTTTTGAACCATTTTTAAGCAATATTATAATATGCATAGCTTTTGGGTAAAGCTTGTTTTTATGTAAATGATAAATACAAGTCTATAATTTTTCGCAGGTTGATTCTCAACAAATGCAAAAGCTTTGATTGACAGCACATCTTGGTTTGATTCTTTCATTGGTATTTGACTTGATACCGTACCGACAGCCACATTACTAACTTTCACGAATTGATAGCAGAACCACGTCACTAAAATATTTCACAACAGGCATTTCATGACAAAGGCAAATATACGGTGGCCTACAAGTGCAAGCACAGAAGTCTGTTCGCAAATCATAAATGTTTTCCGGTACATCGAACTAGTTATTCAAACAGAAAACTTTATATGCATACACAAAAATCAATCTCAATACACAAAACTCAATTCCGATACACAAAACTTTA
>JANTCA010005809.1:0-29913 GCA_024741275.1 Chironex yamaguchii
CTGATACAGTTGAATGCTGGCTAATCCTATCACCGACAAAATCAACCTGAGACCGTCTTATTTTCAAACATACTGAGTTTCTGATACCTAAAACAACAAACCTATAATGCAAAGCGAAACTGTTCAAACAGCACAGCCTTGGCAGCAACTTGAAGATCACTTAACAAAACAGATTTCCTGTTGCCTTCAGCTGATAATCGTAAACCGTAGGAAATGAGACCTAAAGACCACGGAACATAGTCGAGTAAAAAAATAAAATGCAACCAGCGCATTAACAATGTGATTTCTATGCTCGGGCTGTTACGAATTGTTATTGGACACTAAACACGGCGTGCAACCACAACCTCCTATGTACAATGAATTACTCTCGTTCGGCACACAACCAGACCAACGGTACCCTTTCAAATTAACATCACTTGCTTAAATTGACTATTCTTCAATTGTCAGAAGTTCACGAACTTGTCAATCTCATTAATTTGACTATGTTTTGTCCTTAAGTACTGTTCAAAATGAATGCAGCATTATAAGAGGTTATTTTAATAAATTTGTGTAGTCGAGTGCTTCCCGTGCTAACCGCAGAACTTAATCATATTGGAACAGCACAGCCCCATCGTATATCCACTCTATAACAACTGAGACAAGTCTACCAGTGTCAATTATACAACTTTAAACGTTTCACTCTGATTTCGTACAGTTCGCGAATAGGGGTCATTCGTAAACTACAACTTGCGGCGTCCTAAAGGTGTGAACGAATTGAAATTGGATTCCAGGGAGAAACATGTAACACAGGTTTATATTTTGCAAATATATATTCTAACAAACATTAAATTAACTGCAAATATAACTGCTCAACTTTCATGCGGAAAGCACCATCCTTACTCGAAACATGTGGCCATGTATAAACCCAACACCTTCATATTAGATCCTCGTATCTTCAAGGAAGTTGCAAAAAGTTACTACGCTTCTTTCGTTCTAAGAAGAACGTATTTTATTGTCGCGGTTAAGCCTTTATTAGAGACAGGTAACTGCAACATACTTTAACATCATCTAACTATTTTTCTATTATATACATAAACTAGTTTTACATCATGTTTGTTGGTCACTACAGACCACCAAAATCTGAGGACATTCAAGCGTTTCTTGTTTTATCCGGAATCATGCAGGCGTCCTTGGTCAACAACAAATTAGCCCCAAACCCTGAAAAGATTCTTGGCAGGGGCAAGCACGATAAACAAATCATATTACCCTGGAATTCAATCTGAAGTTCTGGGGTGAACGATTTGGCGGTCAGGAGGATCAATTGTCGTCCTGGATTGATTGGTATACCGATTGGTATACTGTTCCCGATTACAGAAGGGCAGACATTGGAAATCAGTACATTTCAAGGCATAAAAACGAAGAGCTTGCTAAAGATTGGTAGGAAAATTTAACCTTAAGGTCTGACACTATCCCTGAAATTATTGCGATTCGTCGTTTATATAACGCAATATTCCATAACTCCATAAGATACAATCATACTGGATTGAGAAAAATATACAACCCATGATCCGAACAAAATAGTAGGCGAATTAAAATCAGGATGCTAAGCGATGCAAAGTCCATTTCGCTCTCAACTTCAAGCATTCGCACCACATTAAGCAAGCCAGCCAGCCAGCCAGGCCGACAGAAATGACAACCCCATCGGATAAAAGAAGTGCATGACGCGAAAACGAAGTGGGGCACTATTTGACGCTTTACACGGCAAGGAATAAAAACACTAGAACAATTCGAGTGCCCTGCAACCGACCGACATCAGTTTCTTCATGTAAATAGCTTCACACACATCATGGTCTGGATCGTGGTTATATCATCATTGCATAACACAAAATGTTCCCTCTCATCCCGATAGCAAATGATATTATTTAGAATAGTAGTGATAACCTTAAAACAAACAAGCTCAAGATCCATAGCAATCATTTAAATTTGAATAGAAACAATTTTTGGGGCAATAAAATCCGTAGATTCAAAATCTCGTCCAATAAACCGCAACAAGTCCCGAATACAACAATTTGGAAGTGATTCTATTGTTGTGATCCACTGTGACTATACAGGTACTTAACCACTGCTGGGCTCTGTATCGGTGACGTTGAGAGCAGTACCATATTCCATATTTCTAAGTGTACTGACCTAGAAGTCATGTACACTTGTGTCCTTGTAAAATACATTAATAATATAAAATAATTTAAACTTTAACTTCCGTTCATATCTCCCTCAGCTACGTCGACAGGGAGCTCAAACAATCTGGAATTGGAGCCAAAACTTTTCCCTCCATATTTATAAGTGAATGAAAGCTGTGAGCGACTATCAACCTTTTTTCTACTGTGGTTAATTTTATCTCGGAATGGAAAGAGAAGGAGACTCCTTATCAGGGAATGAAAGTAGAAGCAAACAAGAATTTGTGAAAACAATAGTACGAAGTAGAAATTGATAAGCCAGGCGGAAAACGTAATCTACTAATGAGTATGAGTGAGTATGAGAACTAAGCTGATAATCTTCAAACAAAGAGACATGACTTTAACTAATAAACTATTATTCTAACGTTTCGTCAAAAAACAATTGACATCTTCAGAGAAATCATTAGATAAAACATTAATGCCGAAATATATATAGTATTTTAGTACAATGCATCACAAAAGGAAAGAAACAAGTGAATACGTGTAAAAACATTAACTAGTAATTACCAACGCGGTAAGTGTTGAACGCCCCAACGGTAGACTTATTGATAACAACGGAAACTTAAAAAGCAATATAGATATAGTGGATAGTGAATTGGCTATTATGAGGAATAAGTTAGTGTAATCATTAACAACTTTCATGAACGAGCAAGTAGTTAACAGAAAACGAAGAACATAAAGTCTTTGATAGTCGTCAAAAGAACTGTAAGTGGTAAGTAGCATACTGATATGCGGAGCAGAGTTCTACTGATAGTAGGAAAAAGAAGATCATTAGTTAAACTTACAATTGCAAGGAGCGTACTAATGTGCGGAGCTGAGACGTGGACACTCCGCCAGCAGATATTGAAAGTCTGGAAGGACCAGTGATATGGGAATGGTTAAGGCTGATAAAAATTACCTGGTACGAAAGGAAGATAAATGAGGAAGTACTACTGATAGTAGGAAAACGAAGATCATTAATTAAGCCTAAACTAACAAGAAAGAACAACTTGCCTGGCCATGTCTTGAGAGGAGAGCGTATATCAACAGGAGTGGTCAAGGACAGAACAAAAGATCACGAGGAAGGAAAACGTTGCAAAAGCTAGATAGAATGAAATGAATGCAGTAACTTGGAGAGAAATGAGAAGAAAGCAGACGGAATAAGTTGTCATTTGGCCTGATACAAATACTCTTGTATTACGACACAAAATGCGTCTGTGAGTTTGCCAGTAATATCTAACCACGATATAGTGAACTAGAAAAGTATCCAAATTTATTTTATGTTGCCAACTAATTGATTTATTTAACGGCAATAAGCGCAAAAACGTTTTAAACGATTTTGGTACTTTTAACGTATTTTCATAAAGGCCTTCAACTCGCTAATTCGGGTCACAAATTGCTGACGCCAGCACCACAATCCTTATGCTGTTCTTGGTCGCTTAAACGCAAAATTTAAAACATACTGTAAATGTTACCCGACCCAGTTAGTTCACAAAACAGACCACCAATAGAAGGGTTAAGCAAAGAAGTGGGCAGCATCGCTTGTTGTTACAAACATGATTTTGTGCTAGAGGCATTGATCACGAATCAGTGGAAGAAAAAGATCTCCGATCTCACCCTTCTTAACTACTGCTCAATTAAACTTTGGCTTCAATAAGTTGTTCTGTCATATTAAAATACGTTTTAATATAAGTAAACTTAAGTATCATGTTTTAAACATTCACGACTAAGGATTTAATACTTGTCAGGTCAAACCCTTGACCACCTGGAAATGCGTACATTGAAGATCATTGGACAATAATTCCCAGCTATACTACTGAAGGAGAACTAAAACAATCATTGCGTAATGACCACTTCGTAATTTCTGACCATAATCCTCGTATGCTTCAAAGAAATTGCTGGCCCTCTCCAAATTTTGCAGCGGTTATAGTGCTGACATGACCAAGATCTGTCTAGTCCTTTCACAAAAAAGCAACAGACAAAATAGTAGCATGGAGGATGAACACAAAGTTTGAAATTGTGAAATACAGGTTGGTAGTCAAATGAATGAGACAAAGAATAAGGAAATTGACCCTCACACATATCCTGCACATGATAAACATCGTCTGCAATAATTATCCAAAATATGATACACACTGTTGATCACATCTTCTTTCAATTTACTTCTCGTAAGGAATTCATTGCGTCACTTCCTGGGCCAAATGACGGGTTACTATTCCAAAAATGCAGGACCATATCATCTGATACTCTTGACTACGTATTATGAGTAATTTGATTCTAACACACAAGTATTACTCATTGGTGTAATGTGTAGAATGTCAAATGGCAATTTTGAAACGTTTCAGTACGTAAAAGATACTAAACATATTCTCTTGCAAATTCGGATTTACAAGATTTTTTTACAAAATTTACAACAGTCCCTTTGATTACTGATTACGCAAATTTCCCTACTGACGGAAAGTAGTAATGACCGAGACTAGTAGAAACAAAGTGGTTAAACCCTGCTGTCAAGCAAAACGCCTAACATGCGACACCCACAATAAGTAAAATCGAGATATAATGCCAGAAGTTCAAATCCAGTCGTCTCTGGACGTCACGGTATCAATAAGCATTATACACCCTTGAAATACACCAAATAATCAGCAGTGACAGAATATTGACAGATGACACTGATGTAATAAAGACCAATAAAGTAGGCTACTATCCTTTACTTTCGTACAACAGCAGGACACATGAGTAACCATGCAAGCCAGAATTAACCGGCGGGATGGGGTTTCTTTCAATTTCCAATTTTTGTTGAGATCAACAACTCCCCAACCCTCCAGGACTGGGAAAAGCCTTCATTGAGACCGATTATACCATGCCCTCCCGTATCTATAACGACCGGACACACAAAGTGGATTTTATAAAGACTACTTCACCGCCGATATTTCAGCTTTAGTTAAAAATTTCAATCTACTCAGAGGATGTACTTTTAATATCTTTACGAAAACCGTGAGAAATATGTACACACATGATGGTAACTTGCATAAAAGTACGTCATAGAATCAACAAAAAATGTCAATGAGTACACAGTTGAAAATGAATGGAAAATAAGTGCAGACAACGTACCTCACTACAACGTCGTGTTGATCTCTTTGCGCCAACTCCCATCGATATCGAGTTTTTTGTTCCAGAAGCAATCTTAGAGGGGCAAAAGAGAGGTTCAATTAATGTATATAGAAAGGGTTATTTTGAAAAAGACCGGTGTCCGTCATGGAACATGTCTTGTTTGATCAGCTTCTACGATGAGACCACATAAAAGACACTAACGAGATGTAGATCATAACTTTTCTGAGGAATTACAATATGACTATAAATAGAGAGCAGTATCAGTGGTAGCCACAACGGCGGCTACAACGGCCACACCAATAGCAACTTCAGTAGCAATGGCACCAGTGGTAGCATTGGCACCGGTTGTAGCAATGGCAGAAGTGGTAGCAATGGCACCAGTGGTAGCGATGGCACTAGTGGTAACAATGGCACCAGTGGTAGCAATGGCACCAGTGGTAGCAATGGCACCAGTGGCAGCAATGGCACCAGTGGTAGCAATGGCACCAGTGGTAGCAATGGCACCAGTGGTAGCAATGGCACCAGTGGTAGCAATGGCACAGGTTGTAACAATGGCACCAGTGGTATCAATGGCGCAGGTTGTAGCAACGGCACCAATGGTAGCAATGGCACAGATTGTAACAATGGCATCAGTGGTAGCAATGTAACGGTGACACCATTACATTGCTATATAATCCTATTGAGCTGTTTAGCTCAATAGGAAAGGCGTCATTCTTGCAGTCGTGAGACAAAGTTTCGACGCCCAGTGGTCGTACTCATACCTACATTTTTCTTCTCGTGTTTGTTATCCCGACCTTAAATACCGAGACTGTTCGGAGACCTAGGACCAAACTGTTGTGAAAGCACGCAGGTCGAGAAGGCTTCCATCAGTCCTGTAGTTTATCGTAACGGTTCTCTAGTAGTATTTGCTTTAGAGCGGTGAGGAACACGGCCAAGAAGTCAATATTTAAGATTCCACTATAAGAATTGGTCCTACTCTGCACCAATGCTGACATCAAATCGTTCCCATGCCGAACGTTTGCGATGACTCTCGCTGTCATTTCATCATAAAATTCACAAAGGACACCTCAAAAACGTCGGTGGGGAGGCAAACTCATGCGCAGCCCATAACAAAAGGAGCGACGGTAACGGTATAATAAGCAGTAAAGCCAGCGCCCACAGCAAGAAATGTCTACTTAAGTAAGCAAATTTCATACCAAAAGATTCCCATGAGGGCAGCATATGATAATAACATCAAGACAAGCTTTCTCGCAGCCATAACAGTTATAAAAGTAATCGCATGTGGTCATAATTCAAGCGAGAATATTCATCAATTCACGTTTCTCTTCACGTGTATAAGAATCACGTTTTAATGAGAACAAGACAGCATTTAAATATTGTGTCGAATTTGAGCCTATTCTGCCGTAATAAACTTTCACCAAGTACATAAAAGATTTTTATTCAGGACCCCAAAACAGACTTGTTAAACAATGACTGCAAACCTTCTATTACCGTTAAAATGAAAACACCCACATCGGACGTTAGGAACTAGAGTAGACAAGCGACAAGAAAACCATTATCACGATAAGTTTGAGATACATGAAATGCATGAAGTCAACTTTATGACAAAGAAACCTTTCATTATTCTCGCATTCTTCCACACAAACACTATTTAAAAAATTTCTGAATTTTGTTTACATCAGCCACAGAAGGTCTTTTTTAGTACATTCCCGCAGCCAAAACATAAGTATCTAATCCCTCTTAAGGCCGATGTTATAGAATTGGAGTTGCACAAAACCATAAAGAACGTAGCTAATTTGAAGAAATGTGTTTGGAAAGTCATAGGGAAACTATCTGTGCCAACTGTTGCCGTCCATGCAAATCCTTCCACGATCTGATATGGATTGCTTGTTTTGATAATAAGCCGCCACTTGGCATTAAGACCGTCAAAAACTTTGAAATCGGAAAATGAGACAAAACTCTCCACCGCTGCTATCACTGGGAACGATACAACTGATGCTACTACTACTTCTACTACTACCGCTTTTGTTGCTACTAATTTTGCTGCCACTAATTTTGCGGCTACTAATTTTGTTAATACCAATTTTGCGGCAACTAATTTTGTTGCTCCTTATTCAATATTTTTGCTGGTCCTACTCGTAATATGCCCGTCAGTTCCGTTACTGACTTGAAACGTTTCATACTATACGAGACCTCTCCAAGTTTAGGATGAGAGCAAGCCATTTTCCCATCAGTCAGAATCCCTAAAACCACAAAATGTAAATAAACCCAAGCAGGGTAACAGCTATGGATGTTTTTTGTTCCACGCGTGAACTTTGATATTACCACGGTTCAAAGCCACTGGTGGTTTGGAGTCTTAAAAATATGTCACACAAGCTACAAGGATACAGTATATATAGTAGACATTTTACACCATACATCAAAATAAAGCATAGCAGTTATCATATATTCCAAGCACAACGATTAGAAGGTAATAATTTATTGGTAATGACGTACGAGGAATCACCGTAATCTCAAACTTCTTCAACATTGTCTTTAGTAACAGCGCTTCCCTTTTAAAGTTTCTATTTGGCATACCTATGAACATTGCTACAAGAGCTCCGATTGTCAGCAGGAAACTTAAATTTGCCAGTATCATCATCATAATCATTTTGATAACCATTATCGTCATCGTAAGCATCGCCTTCATCAAAAAAAATTTCCACCGTATTCTTCATGTGTTGGTCGTCATCATAATTATTGCTATGGTCGCCATCAAGGCCAACAACCACCGGTAGCATAATGGTTATCACCGCCAGTAACATCCCTATTATTCTCTATTTAACACACAGAAATTTCAAGATGAACCCATAATATCAAACGAAAGCCTATTTCTTAACATATGACAGTCAAGTTTGTAATATGACAGATTTTATAACCATACATGGCAAATTAAGCACATGCGTCGTTAAAAACGGAAGACAGAATTCAAATCTTGATCCCCTCAAGGCCAGTACGGACTTTGCTTTTAAAAAAACAACGTCCTTGGTATTAATTGTGAAATGTCAGAAAAGCTAAATCTATTGGTTGAATGTCTCTAGATGATCGGTAGAAAGGTTTTGTTTTTATCCATGAAAAATATTGTATCTACCAGCTACGACATTAATGCAGAAATTTGTACGACTGAAGACCTAAGTTAAATGGGCTACGTTTTCCGAAATCCGCAAAGATATGGACACAACAGCTTTACTGGATCCAACAACCCCTCGCCTCGCCTCCCCTCCCCCTACAAATACCATAAATTGTACAGTTGATAATTTACTTTCCGCGCACGCGCAGTATTTTACAAATTAGGTATTTAGCCAATAAATTATTAGTTTTAGAACTTTCTCAAATAATAATAATGGAACTCAGTGTACTAAGTAGTCTTCGTAAGTTGTCTTCGTCCCCATTAATCGAATACCATCAAATATCTCACTGATTAAAGGACTTGGTTTCACTTATTCCTCTCGTCCCTTACACTTGGCTCCAAGCGATCCGGTTTACAAGCCGACCCCAAGATACATACACACATGCGCCCATGTTTACATAGACGCTGTCTCATACACAAACACACAAGCACACAATGCTCTAGTGCAGAATGCATCAGCAACCAAAACGTTCATGCACTTTATTCATATTTTCGAGAAAAAAGTTTACACTATTTCATTATCGAAGGGAAAGTTCGAAAACATTACGCATGTCAATAATGTAGAGTAAGACCCTAACGACCACAAAATCTAAAACTTTTGGACATGTACACAGTAGCAAACAAAATATTAATCGGATCATTACAGATTTTCATCCTAAACAGTTTTTACATTGACATTATCAGCTTAAACTGATGCTTTATTCCTTCAATAATAAATGCAACACAAAGCTCTTGTAAGCCAATACAAAGCTTGTTCTTATTGGAACTTCAAACCACAAAAAATTGAAGTGTAGTGCACTTTCGGTTTTAATTATCTGCGCGGACCAGGTCAGGTCAGGTCAGGTCACCCTGTTGATCAAGTCATATAAACTTCTTCCAGCGACAAAATTCATACCCTACGCGACATATCTGTTATCGATTCTGTGAAAGCCTAACCATTTCGTTCACCCAGTTTTATATTCACGCTATGGACGAAGAACTTGAAAAAAAGCGTACCTTAGTAGGCCCTGAACAAGTAAATAAAAGAGATTACAAGAACAACAGTAAACATCTGTGTATCGTTATCTCTACATGGAAGTGTTTATTCGTCTTTAAACTTCTTATATTTCCTTTGGCAAGTTTGTCATTTCTTTGGCATTAAAGCGCAGCTCAGTGTAAGCACTCAACAAAACAAATTTATCATCAAAGGATATTAAATTTAAAGAAGATTGAAGTGCTTGTGTACGAGGTCGATAACCACAAAGGGCAAGAATTAAACACCAAAAGCAATTCAAACCACGTAAAAGGCATGCAAGTTGTGTTGAGCATGCGCAGCAAACCTTTCTTCGTAGCTTCAATCTCACAACTGAATTATCTTGACATTCACAGATAAATATAAGTTATTTAAATTTACAAATCATGCCATCCAGTATTACGAAATAGACCTAACACAGATCATAGGATCTACCCACGCATCCCATAAATGTTTCCTAAGATAAATATTTAGGATGCCTTTTTAAATAACAGACTTTCCCTTTTGGCGTCCCATGCCACTCCCAGTCGACAAAGGTAAAGTTCTTAACCAAACCAACATATACAGTCAAAATATAAACATTTAATCATGTAATTTACTTACTTTCACAAGATTACGAAAATTTCAAAGAGTCCTTTACTTAAAGGTTTAGTTAAAATATTAGCCACCATATCCTTGGTTGGACAGTAAACAAGGTCTACCTCTACTGATTCGAAACAATCCGAATAAAATGATATATATCAATATGTTTTGTCCGAGCATGATATTTTGGGTTTCTTGACGAAGCAACACAAAACTGATTGTCCTCTAAAACTACAGTAAGTTAACGCCGTTCAAACCATTAAGCCAGTAAGAGCTCGCAACCAAACGGCCTCCTGTGCTGCATTACATATTCTGCCACTGTGGATGAGAGATGTAGTTGAACCTATGCCTCCGCAAACTTGAAACAGATACTCTGACTTTGACTTACGAACCGAGCTGCCACTCTCCATAGTTTTCTCAGGCTCTTTTATGGCATCACTAAAACGTGTGACTGTTTCTCCCATCTCTACCTCGGCACTTGGCACATCATTCAACGCTTCATCTCCAATCCACACATTGTGAGTTGATTGTCTCAATGTAGGTTCTTCTACAGTATCTTTATCTTAACTGAACATTATCAAGCTGTGTCTCATTAGACTCTTCATCTTAGAAAGAGTTCGTTTTTTCACTTGGGATTCTTCCAATAATGCTTTATTTCTTCATTTTCTCTTTGTTTTTTCCTTTCTTGTTTATGATTGGCTAGTTTCAATACATGTTTAGTATAAAAAAGGTTGCCATATAGATATACTTTCCTTTCTGACGTTTCATACTCTGAAGAGTGTCAGACGAAAATGTACGTTTTTAGAGCAATGTCGCAAATTTTCAAGGCGGTTTTCAAATAACACATTATTATTTGTAATACTATCACCAGATATGTTACTTTTCCACTTGACATTTGGTACACCTATACCTGGCACAAATTCATCGTTGGCCAGTCTAACCTTTTCTGGTGACTCAAGTTCTACATAATCTGAAAGAAGATCTTTAATGCAACACATATGCTGTGATGTACCAGAGTCAATAAACCAAGAGCCTGAAAAGGTGTCACCAACTAGCATGGTAGAGGTCAGAAATCCACTGCAATGGTTCATCACAACATTAGCATTACTATTAATATTTCCTCTTCGACAATCTTTAGCAATATGGCCTGACAGTTCACACTTGTAACATTCGGGGGGTGCTGGCCTTTTGGAATTACGAAATCCCACTTTGGATTTTCCACGATCACAACCACGCAATGGGGCACCATGACCACGAGAAGGAAAGGAAGTTTTACTTACAGTCATTGCTTGGGTGAGGTCAGATGATGCATTCAAACCCTGCTTTCTTTTTTGCTCTTCCATAAGCAAACGTTGACAAAGGTATTGCAGGGTGAGAGATTCACTCAGCTCCAGGTCATTCACTAAATATCCATATGACTCTGGAAGACTCAGAAGCAGATCCCAAACTTGTTCCTCCTCTGTTACGTCGACTCCCACAACAATTAACTGATCGACAATCTCCTGATGGCGATTAATGTGTGCCAGAATGGCGTCTCTGTATTTTCGCTTATAAAAGATGACATTCGGCATAGACTTTTGCTCGTACTGACTGCAATGTGCATTCCACATCCCCATGCTGGTCCTACACCTCATAACAGTGGCAGCTGAGCATCACAGAAATGAAGGCTTAGCTCTGTCTGGGGCTTGTGATCCTTCTTCTTCCAGTCGCGAAGCTTCTGAGGATCCTCAACTACTTGTGGCATTGGTTGCTCTCCATGAATTATCTCCCACAGATCACTGCTTACTAGCACCATCTCCATTTTATGTTGCCACATGAACCATCCAGTTCCATCGAATTTTTCGGTTTAATTCCAACTTTATATTGTACCCTTGTAGATGCCATTTTGACTTGTACTCTCTTTCTCTTTAAACTAATGCTATAATACGCCACCATACTGGGCCAAAGCCTGTCGAGCATGCGCAGTAAAACAACAGAAAGAAGACGTCCTTTCTTCTTAAACATTTAGGATGCCTTTTGAAATAACGGACTTTACCTCGTAACAAGTTGAAATCAATACTTGAAGAGAAAACTTGCTAAACCAGAGACTAATCAACCTCGATTAAACCAAGATATGGGTTTCGATCTCCTGTGTTAATGTCCTTGTTGTTGGTGTGACAGACTTTATTGTTTTGTTTTTCTGTATGACCCTCGAATAAGTCCGGTCCTCTTCAGATGTTGTGTTTGTGTTAAAAACTGGGTAATTTGATTATAAGTCTGACAACAGCAAATTCTATGAGGATGGAAAACTACAAATTTGAACGTTAAGCAGATGACTACAATAGCTCAGGAAAAAAGGAACAACGAAAAAAGTTATGGAAACGACCATATGCTTTCTAAACAAGTGCACATAAGGACTGCAAAACAGTGCCAGCAATTCAACATGATTGGATGTCGGGTTCATTTTAAATTCCTCTTTGGATCCAATTTCGAGAGGCTGTTGCGTACATTTTCAAAAATAAAAGATGATTTCAAATAACATACCAGCGTACTATTGCGTCACCTGTGTATATGACTGTTGGCGATCTTTTAGGTAACACTTCACAACACTCGCCCGTATTGAGGTACGTGAATAATCTATACTTCTGCGACAACGCGAATTGTTTGCACATAAAAATTACAACTGCAGACAAGCGACTTCAAACGCAATAAGACCTTTATAAAGACTTTGTTGCTAAATTGCAAGACAAAAGGACTTCAGAACTTAGTCAAGTTTAACGCAAAACTCCTACAGTTGCGCCACGGGTTAAAAACGGCATGGCTATGTCCAAAAACTCAATGTGGATGTTGTTTTGCATGCGTTTATCTCAAATAATTTCTCTGAAAAGCTACCGACTAACACAGAGGACTAGCTGATGTCTTTCATTTAACAAAGTAAGCGGTTACCAATAGGAGCCTTGATTTAAAACCATCTCACCTATGATCCCAGTTTTGATCAAACAATATTAACCAACTGCAGAGCTCATTCCTAAAACGTCACAAAAGTTACAACTGCCAGTGTTAAACGTCCTACCACTACCGGGCAGAGTGTCTATAAATATAACCACACAATGGGGGGAAGTTTACACCTGACAAGAAATCCATATTACTAATTAAGGCATCCAAATTTCTTTCAAAAGTCGGTCTTTTTTGTAATTACCGTAACTTACCTAGTTAATTGCTGTTAATCAGACTGTATGAGTTCACCTATTTTATCGATGCTTTCTATGGTTAGTTAGTTTGACATACAAATTGGTTTCGGTAGTTCGCACCTCCAGACGGACACAGACCGGGCGATCTTATAATGATAACAACAGAAAACCAAAAAGATGTCAAAATGCTACGACCAGACACCTAGTGGTAACAGTGGATAGTCGTGGTTGACTGACTAGAACGCTACCTGCTTACTTCAGCAAGGAAGGCGTCAGATTTGCAATCGGCACACATAACTTATAAATCTAAGCTCAGTCCCGCTTCTAGTCTTCATGACATGAATAATTGCTAACATACAGATTTCTAGGTGTTGACTCCATCGGCACTGACTTGTTTTTACACTTCGAAATTTCCAGAATGCTAGCCATTCAATTTTACCGATACGTAGCAGCAACAATTTTTATATTATACCCAGCAATCTTGTGCGTCTCACAGAATGCAATCCGCACCAAGACTGCCCCTTACACAAACTAAACGCACAAGGGTGCGATGAGCCGATAGTTCAGGTGAAAGAAATATGTTCATTTCTGACTGCCACTAACCACAGTAGTCTAGCTACAAGAATAAACATTAAACATATGATTTTCGGAAATATGATCGGTTACTAAACTTTAGTAAAGTCGAAGAGTCAAAGAAACTTTCAACATGAGCACATTTTAGAAGCCTACTTAGGATTTTATCAGGAGTGCTTTGAATGTCATCATAAAAACATCAACAAAACCATAAATGGAGACTGATATAAAACTTACCAACAGATTACTGCTTAAATCCATTGATTTAGTTTTATCACTGAAAGTACGGCGTAGATTACCTTAAGGCTTAGAAGATTCTACGCGCTATAGGAATTTGCAAATCCCCGTACGGCTAAACATACTATCGGACATGTTCATCAGCTTCACTAAAACATAAGTTTCCACCTAGTTATCTCAATCTACTGTTCGTTGTCTTCCCCTGATCTACAATATTAATAATGGCAAACAAGGCCAGTGACTTTAGTGCATTAGTTAAACAAAGAAGTGCACTTGGCTGAAGCATGCTTTATCTTGTGTCTATCGAATCTACGTTTAATTGATTCTTTGTATAACTTGCATCAAACGTCACAGTGATAACCACATCGTCCGGAAATAATGACCAACTCTGACCAGCTCATGCAAATTTTAATCTAAAACATATACGTAACCCGGATATTCCGTTCTCTATCAAATAAAACAGACCTCTCTGAAATTATCTATACAGATTCTTTGATATCTTAACCTTCCGTTGGTGCAACTTTGCAATATGGCAAACAAATATCAGAAACTTCCTCAAGCACCCTTAATTTGAAGCAACTTACCATGTGTATTTGGAGCAAAACCTTTTAACATCCGCCTTGTCGCATATAACTAAACTCTGTGTTCCGACATTACATTCTTGACAAAGTATAGTATGAATTAGACATAGGCCACATCATTTCTCATCCCATCCTCCTACTTTTTAAATTCCCTACAATGAAAACGTCTGGAAGACGTAAGTTTCCCTTCCAACATGATCTGTGATATAACCTGCTAAAGATGCCAAAAACACAAGACATCTTTCCAAATATTCATACATTCCTTACTATCAAAATTAATGCATATTAAGATAAAGTAAGTACAAAGATAAAAGTAAGTACAATGTCGTGAATGTACCACCTCGGATTCAAATTTTAAAATGAGGATAGATCTAACTCCAGCATACGAAGTTATGAAATGCCCCCAAAAGGAATGCAGCATTAAGGTTTCGTTCCTTAAATTACCTGTTTGGCTATTCGGTGTACCCATTATTGTAATGTCAGAAAATTGTATTTTACTACGGTGTCAAGATATTTGTTCATCTGTCAACCAGTCAGTCGGTCAGTCAAACAGATAGCCAACCAAACAATTGATAAAACATTCAAGCACCTAACCAACCGACGAATCCAGTGAAATTGTAAACGACAGCGATGTAAGTATGCAGTGATAACTAGCATTACTCAATGTTCAGTTGTTTGTTCCAGCGCTGCTAATATACCAGCGCGCCATCGGCGAAGGCCAGATTGCCATGCCGTTATTTCTTCCACTGTGACTTATTATGAATTAACGAATCTGTGCAAAATTAAGAAATTGGTTTTGATGGCTCACGGTAGAACTCGATATATCAACAGTGTAAACCGACTGTAACACGATTTTGGCACCGAAGACTTACGTCACCACTACCTCCCCTTCAACCGCTAGTACTTGCACCAAACGAGGCAATCGGTCCTGAAAAATGTCAGTAATTCCTTTAAACCTGTCACGAAGACAAACTTAATGGCTTGTTTCTTTTTGAGTTAAAATATTTATCCCCAAAATTATACCAGTTCCCAAGTAAGTTGCTGAACGCGAATTCTTAATGTTGCTATGTGTTACGCCGAATGTCTAGCACATCCTATGCCCCAGGCCTCTGTTTTAACGATTGTTGCAAAAGGATTAACATATCTTTTCAAAATTACATTAAACAGAACGTACTACATGGATAGTAAAAGTTAAAGCATCAAAGAAAGATACTTTCAAATCTCGAATGATCTTCGCATGACACTACTTAAAAGCATGATCGTGTAAAATATCCACAGTGTTACTTTACGTCATATGACCAAGAAGCTTTAGAAAGAGATGTGTTTTACGTAATGGCGCCCTTTCCAGACATTGAAAAAAGATTGAACGGTTGCCTCTATTTCTGTGGTAGAAACAATACAAATTATTGGCTGACGTAAAGTATGTGTTCAAACAACGACTTACTTACATACCCAGATATCACGGGAAAAACACCGACAGTATTGCTAGTGCTCATGTTTCTCACCCAGAGTGCTGTCGATGGCATCGGGGATAGGGATGGCATCGGGGATAGGGATGGCATTGGGGATAGGGATGGCACCGGGGATAGGGATGGCATTGGGGATAGGGATGGCACCGGGGATAGGGATGGCATCGGCGATAGGGATGGCATCAGCGATAGGGATGGCATCGGGAATAGGGATGGCATCGGGAATAGGGATGGCATCGGGGATAGGGATGGCAATAACGACCTAGTTGTAAGTCATTCTATTTAGTTATAAACACGGGATGAAAAACAGCAAAACAATTTCGACGCCAGTTACGGTCTATCAAAAACTCAGTCCTTGTAGAGCATGAACCATAGAAATAACTTCACAGTTACACACAACGGTAACAAATGGTGTCTGACTCTGATGCTCCGGCAACCTTTAGGCATTAATAACTACATGTTTAACTCGTGTCAATGCATTATGAAAATTTTCTGCCAGAATTTCGTGCGCCAATCTACATTGTTTGACATCATGAATTTAATAAGGCTGATAGGTAAACTAATTAGCTATCATTTGCAAAGTGACATCAATGTAGAAAAAGTTGAAGGGGATTATTCACACTTAATTAAATCCGAAAGAAAGTTCCATTCAGCTTGTGCAATATTGTTTGTCTTTCTACTTTGCAGTTGTACCATGATTATGATAAACAAAGTCTAATTTACGATAATCACAAAGCAGTAATAAAACCATGAAAAGCAAAGTGGTAGCACAGCTGACTCACAAAATGACATAATGGCAAGGATCAGACGTGTTAAAATATCAAGCACGCAAAACTATTATCCAAAAAATAGTCGCATAACAAAAACGAAGGGGCACTACAATGCACCCCACCTAACCTGAATGCAAATTATCACACTGTAACACACACACACACTCCACACTAACATTAGTTCACTCAATCAGTCAATGTGAGCGTTATCCAGTAAGCCGGTACTATCTATGTACAGTCATTCCAAGATAAGAACTGCATCCAAATATGTCCTGGTACAAAACAAAGTCCAGTACATTTATGCTCATTGTTAATAAGTAAACACTGATGCTGCTGAAGTTTTCCTGCACTCTCGTCTCAGTGTCTTTGATTTAGCTGCAGATGTGCATCAGTTTCGTGAAGTACAAAGAAGTAATACGGGAAAAAGGCAGCATTTTGTAAGAAACGGACTGATTATCACACGTAAGTCCCTATAATGCCTCTACTTCCAATTGAGAAATATGGGAGTAAAAGGTCGCTCCCTACTCAAATCTAGCAAGTACTAAGAATGACAACTGACCAGTACATGTTTCACAAGCTTTAAAGGTATCGACTCGTTTCAAAATGAGTTTTGATGCAGGAACGTACTCCAGCAATACTATTGACCAACATAAAATAAACCATGTATCCTAAGAAGCGAATCTGAGAAAACAGCAAAAGCGACATTTTATATATTTTCTTTTATCATTGAATTCGTGCCAACGATGTATAATTTTTATTCGGACTCTAGGACATACAGACACTCTTCTGCAGTCTTGGGACTGGAGTAGTAGTCCCCTTGTCACATTGAAACATTATCCATTTATTTTACCAAGACTACGTTTTAAGACTAGCATATAGTCCATTAACTACAGACATGTCTTAACCAGTTGCCAACGCAAGCGGTGTTGGCGATTGTTCTTAAAACAGTGCCACACATACGTTTAAGAAGGAATTGTTATCAGATTGCAAATGGAAGGAAAGAAATGGATATTAAAGCCCTACTTAACACTTACTTCGAGTCCACAGTAACTTGAATAGTGGGACAAATCGATTAAAGGACTACCTGAAATTACAGTAGAGTATTAAATTGCCATTCTGGTTTAGAAGTGAAATGAAAGGCGCGGGAAAGTTTTGCGCACATTACCACAGGTCACTGGCAACTTAAGACTTGATTATCCAGAATCGATGCAGTTATCGTAGAAACACTTGTGCTGAATATCTAAACAACACACATTAACCCCCAAAAAGTGCGATATGCTGAAATTGTGGAAAGATGGAAAAATGGTACGTTCCTATTGCAAATAAATGTGAGTGTTTTCAGTTTAAACGGCATATTCCACGTTTCGCCCCATCAGGCATCGTTGTAGTTCACTAATGCACATTAACTGTTCTAAAATATCATATGCAAACAATACCTTGACTGAATGTCGTCTGCTACTTCCACCGCCACCCGGTACTTGTAGTGGTAAAGAGCTTGAAGGTTGAAGTATTTTTTTCACGTTCTCTGTTGATGTTGGCTTGCAAATATCCAAAAACTTTAACCCCTCCAATTGCTGGTAAAACTCAGCAATATCATTACGACGCTTCGTACTCATATCCAAGTTGGGCATATGAAATGACTTCGAATTACTCCGTATTTATCAAGTACAAACAGAAAGCAAATGATGGTTAAATGTACCATTCGACATACACTTCCTATCTTGGTAAGGCCTTAAGATGCTTAATTTCAGACATTCCAGCCCATGTTCAATATCCTTCTAAATGAAACATGCTGTAATAATCATATCTATCAAAGACATCTATCACAAACTAGTTAACCGTGTTCAATGACTTGAGCCTGTTTAACGAAATAAGAAATTCATCAAAGCTAGATAACCCTGGTCAGAAATTCCTTCAAAGTACGAAGTTAGGTGAAAATAAAGAAGCTCAGAAAAGACCACCTTGCGAAAGACTTGAAGTTTCAAACAGGCAGGTTGTTCTTCCACATTATTTCTGTACACCAAGAACTGAGACGCTCAATTTAACATGAATTTTAGGTCATCTCATACTTCCATTGATTTGTTCAAAGAACAAAAGCCTGTTCAGAATTTGAACCTTCAGTCACAATAAATGAGTGTTGACAACTGCAAACAAACAGCTTTCAATTGTATTACAGGATACAATCATGGTATTCTCCGAGCATTACAGTCGCAAGAGAGAGAGCTAAATTGCTGTTCTCTTTCGCAGCGTATGTTCAGTTGCAATTTTCTTACGCCACTCACCATTGAAGCCGTCAATCTTCCAAGAATCCTAGAAAGGAACGTACATTAAACTGGCCTATTGATCCTTTGAATTTAAGTTCCAAATCTTCGAGTGACGTGCAGATTAGTATTGCAATCTTCCGCAAGTCTACGTGGCGGATCTATTTCTAGTGTTGAGTATCAAGAACCTCCAATATCTCGTATTTTGTATTCGAGTGGTAGACAAGGAGCACATTCGGAAGGATGATAAGATCTTTGCCATATTAAATTCAATGAACTTCTAATAACAATGTAGTTCCATGTTTACAGAGAGTTGGATGAACAATAAAACTTTAATCTAGTCATTAGAGCCCTGTTACATTGATTTCGTGATGATGAGTAGATGATAGTCTGCTCAGCTGCGTCAGTGCATGGTGTGTCTCTATGTAACCAATGCGACCGTACATGTCCTGTAAATAGAGTACAGCGTGTTGCGATGCACCGGGATTTTTTATTCCCCAATATGCAAATACGAATACAAGACAATCGAAGCACATTATAACTGTTAACCAACTGCGCTGAATAGAAATTTCAAAGACAAATAGCACGGAAGAAAAACAAGGAGAGAGACGAAAATAGCACGGAAGTAAAACAAGAAAAGAGACGAAAATAGTACGGAAGCATCACCAGGAAAGCGACCAAAATAACTTGCAAGTATCACTGGAAGAAGAAAAATGATAGACTGGGAGCATCTCTGTTAAAGAAACATAAAATAAGATGCATGTACCACTTAAAGAAAATACACTGGCATACAAACTGGCAAGACTGGGAAGAGCTGCTTTAAAACTATGAAACCAACGTGCTTCTAGTAATGAAAGCAGCATCGATTTCGAGGAAGTCACGAAACGGCAACCAGGCATCATAAACACATACATTCCTTCTCTGTGATACTAACTTCACTATAAAGGTCCATTAATGCATTAAACTAATATTGTAAATACTTATTACCAAATATCAGAATGGGAATGCATAATCTATTGCCAGGGAATATCACTTATAACAATAGTAATATGCAAATAATCAAAACACTAGCATTTAATAAATATTATTAGATATACCAAATCCACTAACCGTCACATCATCTAATCTAAAATCAACAAAGTAATACGTGTATTCATTATCTAACTAGCTTTTTCGTTCCCCTTTCACTACTCTATTTCAAGCAATATCTACATCCTAACTAACAGCACTCAGAAAAGTCACACACAATCCAAGGCTTTTGAAGAATTCCGAGGAGGAATCTCGCTAAACATTCACACACCTAATGTATTCCATTTGATAATCCTGAACTTAAAATAATCAGTGGGCTGGTGATAACTGTAACGTTTTCTAATCAAGACAAAAACGTCCTTATGGGTGGTATTTTGATCAGTGTAATGTCTAGTAAATTCTCCCACGATTGTTACGAGAATAACATGACTAAGCACTTGGTTCTAAAATGTTAACCTAAAGAAAATAAAAGAAAGCTATTCTTTGTCGATTCTAGTTTTCTTAACGGTCTTTGTCTTGCATAACGTGTTTAATAAACATAGATACTTAGAACATCTCAATAAAATAAACAAAAACACTCAATCATATCATCTTGAATGTTCAGTCCATCAACAGTCAATTAATATCTGCAATTAAACAGGTGGGATACAACCATTGAGTCTTTAGGTTAAACGGACAAGTCGAAGAAAAAATCAGAGAGGCAGAAAAAGGAAAGTCAATTTGTTTTCATTGTATATTCCGATGAATAAAATCATACTCCTTATAGCAGAGGGTGCGTTGAGCTTTAAGTCCTGAGTATAAAATACAAGGGTACTGTCTCCATCATTTTCGTCGGACACCGATCGATCACATCGTGTGTCATAGTGTGACACTTACCAATTATCTGAATTTTTGCAAAGACATTCGTTTTGTGGCATGCATAAAACGATTTCATTTGCACAAGTGCTGGAAAACAAATCTTAAAAAATTATTTTCAAACTAGTCTGATGCGAACCAGTACCGTACCGACGTTTTTCGTTCCGTTTGTAAAACTTCACACATACCTAGTTAAAAAGACGACAGACTTTTGTGTTCATGTAGAGGCGGTCCTTGGTGGATAGGTTTAAATTCTTGATATATGCACGGTACGGTAAAGCAGCACGGTACGGCTGTGATGTTACCACTGATATTACTACGTACACCAAACAACATGTCACCACACCACCACACTCTATCACCTTTGAAACCATTTTGAAACCATTTTGAACTGTACGCTATTCTGTTTCTGCTCCTGCCGAGCTCCGAGCTCTTACCTCACCCTCCTTAATATCATTTACAGCGTTCTCATGTCGTACTCACTAGTGTGGTCGTTGCTGGCTCGAATGTCGACAACGACGTACGTTGTCTGAGAACTCTCTGTGTTCACTGCTATGGGCAAAACCTTAGATAATTTTGAAATGACAAAGGAATCAATTAATGATTGAACTTTGCGGCTCTGCTATGTCATGCAGCTGCCTTCCTCACACTGCGACGGGAGAGCACAACAACTATTCTAGCGTAACAAGGTAATCAGATTTTCTAGTCAAATGCTGAGCAGAGTTGTTGCAGGAATGATATTAATGCATTATAGGAATGAGTAAACACGCTACCTCTGCTAAGGGCTTTCGATCTGATTTCTGTCTCACCGCCACCACTATCACTATCACAATGTCATAGACAAAAGGAATGAAATACAAAACCCAAGCAGATAACAAGCAATGTTATTTTAGTCCGCACAACTACCATTGTTGGCAGTTCGTTAAGACTCTGCTGCAGTCTTGACCCAAGCCATTTTTTCATGTTTTTCTGTAGCTGTTTTCTAATCGAGCTCACATGATAAAAATAATACACGTGAGATATTTTTATAGATTATGCAAAAGCTACAGCTTATGCGTGAAAAATGCTGGTAAAGTGCTGTTGCGTAACTAAAGCATTTTAAACATTACATTCTAGTTCATCAAACATCGTGCAGTGCTAGTGTATCCTTGCAAAATTTACAGGCAGCATCTTTAAGGAATTACCACGCAAATGAGACAAGATCATACCGTTCCCGCCACTGCCAAACATCAAAACACAAACTTTTTGATAAAATCGCAAGGAAGCAACATAAAATGCAAACACAGTTGGCACGCAAGTGTCCAAATAAGAATACCAAACATTTCTCGAAAAAATTTCCGAGACTTTTACATCATGCAATCAACTCGATACTATATATCAGCTGGAAAGTCCGCTGAAAAATCAATGGTAATGCTGGGTTAACATTTCTTCTGCACTCACTGCTACAGAAATGTACATGTAGGTATAGAGCATTATGTCGTCCATCAAGCTTCTATTTTCTCCAATCTTTCACGATGACAGGTAAACTTTATGGTTGATTTCCTTTACCATTTTATCTATTCAACTATAGCATGAATGTAATCAGGGAAAACTGTAAAAAATCCTATTTTTGATAAATGGGTTGTACGTCCGACTAGATCAGTATTTAGCATAAAACCAAGTCATTTTATCAAGTAGGTACTGCCCTATCCATTGTACCAGCGAGGATAAAAATCAAATCAAAACAGCTATGTGAAATAAAAGTGATTCATAGGTTACCACCACTGACAAAGGAGGAAATAAGAAAACCGATATCCATTTACAGCGCAACGGTCTTGACTTCGAGGTATACTATCACAAACTTATCACCTTGAAAGTCGGGAATTTGTGGACGACTGTTATAGCCTAAAAAGCCCGTAACTGCAATTTTGACCTTGCGTTTGTTCTGTACTAACCTCGCGGGCGTGTTTCTATGGTTTTTTGCTGTTTAGTTTTTATTCTGTAGTCTTTGTATAAAACTTTGAAATCGTCTTGAAAATTTCCAACATTGCGTTAGGAACATACTAGTATTGGCCAAAAACATAACAGCATGTTTTAGCTCAATGTCGCAAATTTTCAAGGCGATTTCTGTTGTCTGTTTGCTTTCAAGCTTAGGATGACTGAGAGAAAATGCCAACAATCCAATCTGCGTCACAATTCTAATCGCAAATGTCACACGACGACAACAATTTCGTTATTTACATTAATAGTAAACGAGTTAAACTGAACGTTTCTAAATACCTCACCCCAACTTAAAAGAAACTAAATAAAAAGTTGGTGTTATGATATTGTAATACAATACGTTCTATCTCGTGAGGTACAGAAAGCTACGTGATCCTACGATAGATGGTTTCTTTTTTTTTGCCTGATCGTCACTGTCTCCCTACAGCGTTTCCGCTACTTCAGCGTTTTCTGACTTCTTAAAACTAGTATCAAAAAGTATATTTGTAACTTTTTTATATTACCGAAGCATAATCTTTCTTAAGATTCGCATACACGTAAATTATAGTAGAAATGAATGTCCTAGATGAGTAGGCATACGGTTTTCAAACGCCAATACAATCAATCTTAAGTTACAGATTAGAGGATATCGACCTTTCACATATTTGATATTTTTGCCTGCTTAAAGAGTCCGCGTAAGGCAGGGAGACCGGGCGAAGAGATGAGGTAGTCGTTTTTTAAGATCACATAATAGCAAGAGAAGTGCTCACGTTATGTGAAAAATGATGAATAGAATTTCATCAGTTTAAAATGCGACTGGAACGAGGAACAGTGCAGTATGAATCGGTAAATCAAGTAGCAAGAGATCTCCTTCTATTCACATCGTGTACGGCGGTAGCCTGTATGGTTAGGATACTTTATCAAGTGTCTGCGTTGGTGCTCGGTTGCATGGCAACTGCAGTTTTGCAGATGACCTTCTCTTAACTACATCTTAAAACACTGTAATCATGATAGATATCAAAAGTCCTTACATATGTACCCACCTCTCACACGTTAAGTCACGTTTATCCATGTAGGGAAAATATTCTGCGGACTCTGTCAGTATCATAACGAGATGTTGTTTTGATTTGTAAATGGCGGAACAAGAATTCGAAAGACGGACCGATGCTCAATTTTTGAAAAGAACAATCAAAAAGAATGTACTAACTCTCGATAATTCTTCCACCATTATCACAGAAACAGAGGTGTACTCGCCCTTGACCCAGTAACAATTTCCAGTACAAGATTACAAGATTGTCCCTTATTTGTAGTTCGTTTAACACACACCTTCGTGTAAAGCTCACCCAATTCTCAGTTACCATGGATAGTTAATTCCACACACGTGCAATAACCAAATTTATGCAATAAAATTTAGTATATGATAAATATAAAGCATTTCGTGGTCTAACAAATGCTCTTGGATGCCATTTAAAAAGTAAACCGCAAAACCATGTTGTCACCCAGTATAACAAAAAATTCTGTGCCATTATTACATTTCCAATGAATCAAAAGGAGGCTGCAATAAAAGGATGATACTAACATAACTATGCTGCCTGTCAACAAAACATCCTTGTTTTTACAATCAGGTAATAATTTAATGAATAATTTAATCGTCAAATAGAATCTCGCACGTACGAAGGTTAAGTCTGTGACAAGAAAGCTCCAAAAGCCCATGTATTTAACAGCAAGAAACAAATCTAAAGTCACTTTGAATGCCACTTGTTCGATGCTGCACGAACTTGCATGCATAAGGTACTTAATGTTCTCATTAGCATAAATGAAAGCAATAGAGAATAACTTCGTCTTGACCTTTAATATCGATAGAATATACATGGCTTCAAAGCAAGAGGGGATAGATGGGTGTACATCCATGTACGAGCGCAGCAATTTTGAATGACGTCTGATTTGTTAGACTGCAAATAGTTGTTCTTGAAATTCAATGCTGTTTGCCTTCAGAAACGTTAATGGTTTTCTAAATTTAACAACTGAAAGAAAAATTTAACACATGAAATGGCCATTGATACCGGTCACTAGATCAGGACTATATAGAGTACTTAAAGCAATGTGTTGTTTTAATCCCTATCGGATCTTAAAGAGTCCTGTAAGTCATTGCTCACTGTGACAGATATACATCTTATAGCTATGAAATCCGAATTAGAGTTTGAAAAAGGGTGCCCCTTTGCTCCCACACTCTTTGGAATCAATTTTGTTTATCTGCTTCAGATCGGTTTCCCAGAATTCTGCCGGTAAATGCTAATTGGAAAATAGATGACTGCGCTTTTAAGTTAGTACGACTAAAGGCGTAAACCTAAGTTAAAGCGTGAACTGTACGTGAATTACTCGTCGATGATGATGCAGGTTTCGTCACCACCAACCAGAATACTTTACAGGGTATGATATCCGGTGACAATGAAACTTTCGAGTTATTATCTTTCACTCGCCATAAGTGATTAGCAAAATGAATACATGATTCGTAAATGTTTTGTTTCTTTGGTTTGCACTGTTACAAAACGTTAATTACCGCACAACTTTACGGTGATAAAATGTTAAAGACTTTAGAACCTTTCCAGATACTTTTGTGAACATGCATCTACTAGGTAAAAGCCAAAGAGTTGCAAGTCGTATCCCACAGAAACTTGACCCTTGCATACATGTACAGGAAGTGTTCGTCAACTGGGTTGTTGTCGTCATAACTCCCTGGACGATTCGGGAATACAATATACCCAAGCACCACCTAAGCTTCACTCATACCGAAGAAATAAATTCCTTGGCAAAACCTTTTGGACTTTGGGCGTAAAAGCAGAGAATGGAAATCTGCAAGAAACAAATAACTCCTACCTGTTCATTTGCCGCAGAAGAACTCGCTGCAGCGAACGGAAGAATTGGCACCTTTCTGACTGCCATTGTTGGTGGACCTCTCTTGATCAGCAAAGAGACTTTGCGACTTCGAGGCTGAGACGACTGTAATAAAGAATGAAAATCCATTTGCAATATGTCAAAATATTCACTGCTTGTAAGTTACCACGCTAAAGCAGTTGCAATAAAAGTGGTGGGGTAGGGGTATTGATATATCCATAATTATCATCTATTACCTTTCCAATATACATCGATCAGCTGACTACGTGAAGGGGCATGACCAATGCAACAATCGCCACGCTCAACTTTGAAAATTTCGCCACCACAAAAATGACGCCACTGCGACACTGATGACGCAAAATCGACCTTAACACAAATAACAAACTCTTTCCTTTGCCCTATATCAAACTTAATGCTTATCGTATGAACAGCAGGGTTCCAGGCGGTGAAAGGAAAAGTTAGTTAGAATAAATCACGTTTTTCAACAACAAATGCGATGTCACAAGTTGTATCTTCTTTTGCAAGTGTAACCACTGTCCTACCAGACAGTATCTGTCTGCGACATATATTTAACTGTCCTTCTAACCATTGAAAATTTAAGCAAATTCTAAGCAAAGGTAAAAAAGGGATTCGTAGAGCATTCTTCTTTTGCTCGTACACCAAAGAAAAATATAAAAAATGGACATTAAATTAAATTCACATGCTGTCCTTGAAACCTCTTAAAAATTCGATACATGTACAGAATTCAGTTCAAGATTTGGGGGCTACGTTAAGCCCACCTCTCAAAAATGGGGGCTTCAACTCTCACAAGCCCGTGTGATCTACCTCTATAGCCCCGATCTACCCAACTACGCTTTTTGCAAGAAATGTACTCTCTTTTGTCAGGTTTAACCTTTCAAAAATAGCATTAATAGTGATAGCGGGCTTACTTTAGAGAAGACAAACTCATTGTTTTGCAGTCGCTTAAGGCCTAACAATTCTATTTACCACAGTCATTTCAAGATATTGGCCACCATGGACCAAATTTAAAGGTAAACAACTGCAAGTTTACTTTATTCTATACGAGATGCTTCTTGTATCAAGTTTTGTGATATGGGTCGCAAATGGTGAGAACTGACACAAAACATCAGACCAAAATAAGTTGTGTCATGTGATAATCCAATTTTTATATAGGATATCTATTAAGCTAAGCAGGGACGTATGAATGCCCATAAACTCCAGACGTTTCAGGTGATTCCGAGTTGACCTTGTCAAATGTGGAAATGCGAAACCCTGCTACAATACAAATGCAATGCCGATATACCACGAATATAAGCCAACTATGAAAATAAAAGCCAAAATACAAACCTTAGTGTCTCATTCCTTTCACTACTGGGTTCGTTTAATAGGCCTCATAATCCGTCACAATGCAACAATTGTTACAATGCTTCAGCTTGTTGCTCTCGCATAGCTGGCATGCGTAAGCACGTCACAACAATCTTGAACCCCGTTTAAGCTACACTAACCAATTAATATTTAAATGACCATTGGATTAACTAACTCTTTAATTACGAGCCAAGACCGCATGACAGTAGACATCCAAGTTTTTAATACCACCTCCATCTTATTTCAAGCTTGTTTGCGTGTCCTAACATTGCACAGCAAATTCGATAAAAAATCGCTAATGCAAAGGGCATAATGAGAATTACACATCATGACAAGCACTAACCACAAATGATAACACCGGAAATTAAAAACAAATATCCGATTTCGTATCAACCACGCCATTCAAGTCACTTCAGTACATGAAAACTTTCCCTGCCTGGGAATGTGCGTAGCTTTGGGAAACCTAGAAGACTGGAAAAGACGACTGAGTGCCATAGTAACTGTGGTTGGCTCAGCTATTGAGTTTCAGGCTAGATTGCTAGCTGCAAGGACAACTGTTTGGTCCAATGTGGTAGCACTAGGTTACGTCAAGCCGTTGGAGACTCAAAAGAGGGGAGCTCAATGTATCTACGTTTCCCTTGTTTACTGTAGTATACTGTCTGTCAGAACTTTAAGGGCAGTATGATGTCACTACCTGCAGTGCCCATCACGGACTGTGACAGAAGACAGAGGAGGTAAAAATAGATGGTCCATTGGTTTTAATCGGTCACTCATTTGATTTCTTTCTTATGGGAAATCGTACTCCCTGTAACAACAGAGTTAGCTTGAGAAAGTTACCGGCTTCGTTCTTTTAATCACGAAACTTGGTTCTGCTATGGCAACTTCTTGCCTTACTTGTGCTACCATTTTTGTTTTCGTGATTGAAGTGCTGTCCTTACATAGTTAACACTCTAACCCAAATCTTTATACGGCCAACGCATTGCGACTTCTCCACTGACGACTCCCTTGAAAAACTCCGGCATGCAAAAGTTGTGAGGAAACAAGCAAGGAAACAGCAATACCAATCGAATATGACAACTAACTCTTTAACTAATATTTGGGGTTGTTACATTTCCTCGGCAAAGCGTTCCGCGCAATGAAGATTTCCCACAAAACTAGAAAACACTCATTTTGTTCTTTGCGCCTTTCAATTCCAACATCCAACGTTGCTTTACGGCTGATTTTAGTAGGAGTTTTATGAGACAGGGTGTTTTGAATGTTCACAGTTTAATGAGTAACGTTTCAAAATGTACATAGTTGTTGTGATAGCGTTCTTAGCATCGTCATCACTTCCATCGTCCGAAACACCACCATGATCATTATAACTTGTTCCTAGATCCCTGGATTTTATGACGCCCGCTGACAATCGTCTCTTATAGCTTGTCGTTAGAGCATTAAAGTCCTATAATTCTCTTGTGAAGAATATGATTCATGGTTTCTATGTTACAGGACCTACTCTTTAAGATGCGAGACAATTATACCAACAAACCCTCATGGCTTTTCTTGGCTACCCTTGTCATGTTACCATTCTGTCCCCATTCTTGCAAAGGGATTCCTGTTTTAGGTTTCAGCTTTACAAGAGTAGTAATGATTCCAAAACACACATACTCCTTTCAGTTCCTTTTAGGACGACGAAGAAAGGGCAGTTGATCTTGATGTGCATACTTTACCACCTTTCTGCATTACCTGCCATCTGCCTCTGTTTCCTTGTAGTCGTCAACAGCAATATGGTTGTCATTAATGACATGGTCTGCATGAACAGTTTTGTTACAAACATCTTATTCTTGCAGAAAGCTGCTCTTAGTCCGAACATGGCAATAGTACACGACTTAGGTGCCAAGCGCTGCTGTATGTCAAACGCTCCACACGATGATATGAACATGATAACCGGTTGAACCACTTCTTCTAACATACAAGTAAACTCATAAAATACTGCTGAAGCAGGTACATATCATAACTCTGGCAATAAAAATAGCTGCAAGCAAACAGGTCATAAAACAATAATCCATGAGAGTACTTTTTGCGTCGCAAACAACGACTGCAATACTGTATTAATGTACTTTTTACGTTGCACTACTTACAACATACCTATCACAAAGTGAAATCTCCAATAGCCTCCTGATCTCACGAACAAAAAAATGGAGTATAACGTTTACTTTTCTTGTTCCCTTGTCTTTCTACAGGCTTTCTGGTTGACGGACGAATTCAATCAAATAAGCGCTTTCATTCAACGTCGGTAAAATTCCCATAACGGAATAAGGGACGTTTTGACTTGAAGAGAGAGATTAAAGAGATATTTACGCCTGCTAAGTTGTTTATGAGTTCATATGGCATACCAAGGAACAAAATGGGTAAGGCAAACCAATAGCGCTGTTGTGTACTAAGATCAAGCACACATTAATATAATGTTTCTGATACAAACCTAGCATAATGGCCATGTTTGCTTAATGCATCATGTTACCATGTCCACTCCACTACGGTCTCTGTTCGTCGCCTCACTCCTGGATATTCAATCTAATTTTGTAATAAATATTGTTTTGAAAGCAAGACAAAGAAACCCTACTACGACAGATGTTTAAGTATTAAGAGGCTCTAAGTACAATCACTAAGGTCAAAATATGGAATTAATGTCCAGATAATTAAT
>JANTCA010005820.1:0-29895 GCA_024741275.1 Chironex yamaguchii
TCCTTGGTATTACGAGACGAAACCCAGCGGTGGGAAAGGGGAAATTCATTATTATTTATTTTTTTCTGTGTTTCGGCCTAAGCCTTCATCAGTGTCAGATATTTGTAATACCAAATAGCTGCTGACATTGCACAAAAAATGGTGGATGACAATTGCAGTGATATTCCTGAGCTTTTACTTGGGATAATAAACTACTTCTACTAATACATACCAGACATGTCAGAAATCACAGCTCCCTTGTGATCCCTTCTCAATAAGAATGTACAATGGGTTTGGTATAAAGACCATGACAAAGCATAGACTGAGATAAAGCATGCCTTAAGAAACAGTCCAGTCTTGCATTATTTTGACGTCAACAAAGAAATAACTATTCAAGAAGATGCATCACAAAATAAAATCAGAGGATGCCTTATTCAGAAAGAACACCCCATAGTTTATGCTTCAAGATCGCTAACCAATGCAGAGAAAAACTGTGGTCACATTGAAAAAGAAGTATTAGCAATTGTGTTCACGTATGAGTAGTTTCACCAGTCTATATATGGCAATCAGGTAATTGTACAGAGCAATCACAAATGGAAGCAATAATGACTAAACCATTATCTCAAGCACCCCCATGTATCCAACATTTGCTTATACGATTACCAATGTACTATCTTACAATATGTTTTGTTCCTGGAAAAGAAATGTATATCGCAGATACACTTTCAAGAGCATTGTTAATGGAGAATTGTGACCTTAATAGAACCTTCTTGCGTGAGAAAATAGGAAAGTTGCTTACCAAGCTTAGAAGTACAAAATTCCTGAAGCAGGAAAATGGGCGGCTAAAAATACCCTGAGCATTCTTTTAAAAGAGAAACCGTGAGGGACTGGAAAACTAAGTATCAAGAGCATTTTGTGAAAGAAGGGGACTGCAATTTTTTTTCTCTGCCACGCGTCGGAAGACCAGCGCTTGTGACTGAGGATTTACTCACTGAAGTAAAATCCATTCTCAGTAACCTTCGTGCAAGTGGTGCAGCCGTTTCCAGGAAAATAGTAATATCTGTTGGGAACGGTGTGTTGAGTGCTCGCTGCCCTGAAAAGATTGCAATGAATGGCGGCAGCATTTCCTTGTCTACCAAATGGGCACTCAATGTGTGAAATCACATGGCTGGGTCAAAAGACGTTGAACTACAGCAAAAAAGTGGAGATGAATCAAGCCTTATTCGAAGAGCTGACATTCTCGCGGAAGAGAAAAATTCCACAAATCGTGTTTGAGCACAATATCCAGAAATGTATATTCAATCTCCGTTAGATTTACCTCTCCAAACAGCATCTCACTGCCACTTTCTGTGTTACTATATCAGGCGAGTTTTTGCCAATCCAACTTATTTAAGGAGGCGTAACAGGTCGATGCCATCCCAGGGTGAAGTTTCAAGAATGATTTCATGTAACGCATTCGGCAAATCATTGGTCCAATGAGAAAATTGTTATGGAGTATTTGCAAAAAGCCATATTTCCTTTCCTAGACAGACGACGCCAAGAACTGAAGCTGAAAAAGATGCAAAAGCTCTTGTGATCTTTGACGTATTTAAATGTCAGACAACTAACGCCATTTATGAAATGTTACACAGGCATAATTGCGCTGTCATCCACGTGCCAAATAACCACACCAACTTGTTTCAGCCTCTAGACATCTCCGTGAACAAAAGTGCAAAATGTTTCATTACAGACAAGTATCAAGAGTGGTATGCCGACCAAGTATTGCAACAACTAAGCGCAGGTATTCGGCCCCATGACGTCAAGGTTGATGTAAGCCTTATCAACATTATGCTTCTACATGCTAAATGGGTGATTGACATGTACCATCACTTCAAGGCTTCCAAAAGTCTTATTTTGTCAAGGTTCAGAAGAGCCATCACCACCGACGCAGTTCAGGAAGCGCATTCCCTCATTGATCTTTGTGAGAAACCTTTTCAGGAGATTGGAATTGCCACAGGAGAATAATAGAACGTGTGATACACGACCACTCGTGAAGAGGTTGCATCAAAGTCGGGAGCATAGACAATGACTTGATGTTGTGTTTTGTTGTTTTGAGAAGATTTTGATCTGCTTCATTGCTCAATTCTTCTGTTTCTATGCCTCTGGCCCTGAGATTACATAACTAGCATTTTTTCAACTACGTATTTCTTATTGAAGTGACTCACTGATCAAATTTGGAAGAAACTTGCCGAGTTTTTCGAAATAGGAAGTTTGGAAGTTGTATTTTATGGGCCTGTAGGAATAGAACATGTTGGCAAAAATTCGAAGTTGTTCGATCAAGTTCAATCTGGGCCTTAGGTCTGTTTGAGAAATCTCATGATTGTTTTTGAAATGTAAATATTCTTTCTATTTATCTGATAGGAATGAACGAGGGTCTTCATAACCTAGGATGGGTGCCATCTTCTGACAATTCAAAGTCAGGGTGTTTGTTGGACGACTTTAGCATGAAATGAAATTGAAATTTGGCGAAAAAAACCCCTTCGCTTCAGGAAACAAAACTCATCTTTTTCGGTCCTTTGTACGCCGGTCGTTGTTAGGCCGACCCTTTTTACTCCACTACGTAAAAGTTAACTCCAATAGGGGCCGGCGTAAAAAAGGCCAATATGGTAGTAACTTTTCACATTTCCATTTTGCCTGTCATCTTTGAACTGTTTTGTTGTATTGGAACTTCTAATCGTTACCGTATTTGCGGTTGTTTGAATTGACATGTTTGTTTACCTTGATATTATTCTAGAGGGCGAAGTAATGATAAGTACCCAGATAATGATTGACACGTGACTGTTTTGTGTGCTCAGGATGCGTAACTTTGGAATCAGATTTCATATAAAAAGCCCAGAGCGTGTTGTCATTACCACTCTATATTATAGAATTTAAAGAATTTATAGAAACACGGAATATTACAATATATATAAGGCATGGTAGTTTTTAATTCTCTGTTTATGTCAACCACATGGCAGCCATATATCGGAGATCCAGTAGTAAACAAGTGTAAGAGCTGTAGAAGATGCAACGTTTACGTTAGTAAATGACTAACGAAGTTAAGAAATGGCCCTACACCAAATTTTTATTTTCCGCGCTAACAATGTGGTCATATGAAGACCCTTGAAATGTTCTTAGTACAAAACCATACTTTTGATCACTTGTAAGGCATGCCAATCATCAACTTATTTGATTAAGAAACACCATAATCTCTTTTTTGAATGCTTTTCTGAAAACCAAAGGATAGCATGCCGCTTGGAGTACAATTTAAATTGTAACCAAAGTTATAGCAACCACAAGTGTCATATTGAATCCTAAAGACGATTTCTTCATCACTTTCGCTGGTCTGTAACCTTCCTTGCCCATGTCACTGTCTTCTTACGTTGAGATGAAATGAAACTATTCCAGTGCAACCAAATCATAAGAAGGCATCAGGGCTCTCTTCTATTCACTTGCTGACTCATCACGAGGAGAGTTCAAACAACATCTCTCTTTTCCTATTTAAAACCTCGCTTTGATATTGAATGGTGAAAGAGGTCTAGTAATAACGTAAAAAGCAAAAGAAAGTAGTGATTTTGCTCCGTCGTTGACTTATTGATAGCGGCATTGCCAGTTCCATTCCTTTCAATTCTACAGCTAAAAGTTCTAGGGTTGCAAACCAACTCTACACAATGAAAATATACAAATTTGATTTAGTGTCGACTAACAGACGAGTGACAAATTTGTTTAAAGGAATCATCAATTAATGAGCCAGGATGAAAGAAGTATTGTATTATAATTTTGTTATAGCAATACTGTTATGGTTTTAATTTGAATCATCGTAGCGTCAGTCTTCATTCAATACACTTTAAGCTGCTCTCCTGATGTGGTAGAGCTGTTGATGGTTTACCTGTCTCTCTATTCAGCTCAGGAACAAACAGCAACAAGGACACTGAGCTAATCTGGTTGTAGATAAATATGTTTCATAGGATTGGAATATAGTTCCCCTGCTGCTCATCATATTCAAATATGCGGTGGTGCCCACCGCTGTAGAGTTGGATGCCGACGAGTGTCAGGGTTGCACCTTCCGAAAGTTGGTTAGACCAAACCCTGTTTATATAACTGAAAAACGTGCATATTTTGGTGCCTTACTATTCCAAATATAAATGTACATATATTCAAAATATGAGTCTTTGTTAGTTACTCCGTGGTTGAGTCACTGAGAAATATTTTCATCGATAACATTTTAATGAAAGAAAAGAAGGTCAACATTTATTATCAGATTAGCAAGTTGTCTAATTGCAAATAACAACCAAGAATACTGGACGGGGACTTTATCAGACGTCTATTGGATTTATAAACCAGGCTGCTAACTGTTAGATAAAGAGATATCACTTCAATTTATCAAAAGATCTTATCAATGTTTCCAGTCTTGACTCTTCAGTGAGGTTATTATGGTAAACATAGTAAATATAGAAAGTATGTTACAACAGTACAAAGCAAATTTACATAAATGATGAGCTGATGGTGTACATCTATGAAAAACATTAGGATACAAAGACAAGATAGTAGATATAGAGGGTCATAAAGGGAAAGTTGCAGATTTTACCTTTTTGAAAAATTGAAAAATTAGGATCAAACTTGAGAGGACACTAGAGTGACTGTGAATCTATACTTGCATAGATAGGTTATCTGAAAGTTTTGTTGGGATGACAATATATAGCAAGGATGTATGCCATTGAAAGCGGAGCCGACTTAGCACTAATGTAGGATGACATACAGAATAACATCGCATGGCCTGACCACTATTCTAGACATTTGGTACTTTACATCTAACACTATAACGTCGCAACCATATATTGACAACCTTTCAGATATCTGCGATGAATGCTAATAGTTCGATCTATAATTTTGTCATTGCAATGTCATAGCAACTTCTATCTGTTTGTCTGCAAAAATTCAGCAGTGAAAATATTCACTCATAAAATGAAAAGATGACGTAAGCGTAACAAGAAAATGATAACCCGCGTCTATTAAGGATAACCTGTATTTAAAAAATTAGCCAATTACATTGCTTAGCACAGATCACACTTTTGTAAGCAAAAGAATTATTTCCCCTTTATCAACAAGTTCCTGTCTATATATATCGGGTGGCAACGTTGTGAAAGGAGTAAAAAATATCATGAGTAGATGCTGAAATATATTAAACAATGTGGCGATGTCAACCACCTCCATTAGTACGACGATTTTTTGTGATTCTTGCTCTTTACTTGACCTATGTATTCTTAGGAACTACGTTGTTTTTGTACATTGAAGAATGCCTCTACCCACAGGATAAGAGAAAACCCTGTGATTACAAATCCACGGATATACGCTGCAATATTTTGAACTCGACTTGTACCAGCATGTTCAAGGAACTTAGACATTCAGAGAGTAAAAACGTAACAAGAAGACAAATATTTATGTCTGCATGCTTAAAAATTCTCTTTGAGACGTTATTTAGTTCGGGAGCATCGAGATGTGTTTTGGACTATAAACAATTCTCTAAGTGGGCTGAATTTACGCATGTTACCCTGTTGACAATAGGCAAGTATGTTATTAGCAATCTGATTGTCCTTAATTATTATAGACTATTGTATTACAATAAAATACTATAAAGCTTTATACTTACATTTTGGTTTTATGTAATTGCTTTACAAGTTATGTCTTCAATGCTTTTTATGTTTTCGTCTTGTGTGATGGATTTGCAACCTCAAGTAGAAGTTACAACATGACACTTTTATCAGACCCAGTGTGGAACACAAAGGATCTAGTGACATTTCCATCTTGAATCCAAGATTATGATTGAGAGATCTTTATATTTGATTTGTATGATTTTTGCTGTAGTTTTAAGAAAGGTAACAGAGAATAAGGCTTCTTGCAATGCCAGAAAGATGCAAGCAACTGCCTGAGATGATAAACATCACAATGGAAATTTTATTTCTCTATTCAAGATGAGATATCGAACTGGACAGATACGGAAATAAGTCCAGATTTTCTAAATGTTATGCTGAAGGAAATTTTTCCAATAAATTTCATCAACGGCAGTTGATCATTCTACATTAAATTTCAACAAAGCATTGAAGACATTGAAAGGTTACTGAGGAGTAGCAACATCTCTGCCGAATTTTATGAAGATTCCGGCTGCCATATGAGAACAACTGAGGAAAATTCGTTTGTTTGAACATTAATACAGACCTTCGATTGGGTTGTATTTTGTTGCCTCATTGTTGCATCAACAGTTGATTTCTATTCAGTTGCTTAAATTGATGCAAGGATGTAAATGGAGAGACACAGGTAGGGATTGCGACTATGACTACTCTACGAGTGATTTTGGTAGAAGCCAACAAATTCATCAACATGAGGAATGCCATTAGCAGAACTAGCAATGTCGAAATAGAGTTAATCCTAACAGGACTTGATTTGTGCTACTAGTACTAGCAATTAAGGACTCATCTTGACTGTTTGAGGCAATTCTTGTTCGCTGACTTCCTAGTAAGCTTTATGTATACAGTAAATACTGTAGTCAGCTATTGACTTGTAGGTCTTCAGTTTAATAGAATTTTGGTATTTATCAAGATCAAATTTTAATATAATTTGTTTCCAGCATTAGAATTTCAACACATTGATGTATAATAAGTTTCGCAATTTCACAAATAAACTTTTCCGGCTCAAGCAATTGCTGCCAGCTTATATCTTGAAATGGCCATGATATAGGAAGGGTCAATGATTGTATTTTCAAACGTTTCAAGGATATTGTTACATGTAATAGCTGCAGTTGACCAAAACTAAAAACATGGACGATATGCTACCTAGGTTGAAAAATTAAGTCGGTTTCTTTCGAACCATAGTAAATTAGTATGTTCAAGTAAGACGAATTTTACCATGTCACTTTTTTCCATGTGCAATCCTCTCTGTGATGCAATTTATCTTATTTGCTGATACTTTATTTTCAGGTTATGGAAATGTCACCCCTAAATCAAATGCCGGAAGAATTGCCGTTATGTTTTATGCATCGATTGGTATTCCTCTTGCTATTACAATGTATACATTATGCGGTAAATTAGTCTCCAGTTTATGTCTAAAAATGCTTCGGAAACTACATCAAAATAAAAAAATACAACACGAAGCTATCAAGACCTTGTTCTTAAATCTGCTTGTGCTTTGCTTGATTGTTACTATGGCAACAATGACTACAACCATTGGCGATAAGGTAACACAATGGAATGTTCTAGAAAGTATTTACTTCTGGTTTGCGACTATCAGCACCATTGGTTATGGAGATTATGTGCTTGATGAGGATAATTTATCACGAAATCCGTGGTTTATGTTTACAACCACCATTTTTGTTTTTTGTGGTATTGGAGTAGTGGCAGGATGCATTGATTGCTGTTTACGTTTGACGTCTAGCATCAAAAAAACAAAATGGAAGTGGTTTCGTAAATTATTCAGTTTAAGTCAAATCAGTCATATCAAGCATCAAAGATATAAAACAACAATCCTCTCAAATATTTTTACAGACAGAAATCAGCACCACTTTTTCAATTCGAATCAAATATTGGATGGCAAGATCACTTTTACCAACAAATCTAATCTCAGTGTAGCAGACGATCCTCATCCTAATAATCAAGAAGACTCACGTCTGTAAATGATGGATAACTGTGCATGTAAAAAAATTTAAAAATCATGACAATCGTTGTTTACTATCCTACTCGTTTATGCCAAGTCGTATACAGCGATCAAGACTCAGCGAAGCTTTTTTGGTTAATAGTTGGAGTATAAATTTCTTATTTAAAGTATTATTTAAAGTAGAAAGAAGGGGAAACAGATTCGTGTAGAATTTTGCTAGGACAACGCTTGAAACAACAATGATCAGGTTTCTTAAGCTATCAACGTAAGTTTAAGGTGACAAATTTGTTAATCCATCCTATTTGTTGTCATCACTATGCTTATAAACCAAATTGAATAACCCAAATGACTGAGAACAGTTTATTTTCACACCATTTGAATTCCTTCTACTTTGTGCAATTCTAAGAGGAATGTAGTGTTGTGCTTTGACAGAAATATGGCTAGCATTGGAGCACCGCCTTATTCCCCGTAAGATTTCAATATTAAGCTACAGGTACAGAGAAGCATTTTGCTAAAACAAAATCTCATTCGTGCCACTTTGCTTAAGGCTTCTGCTTACGTATGCGGTGAGTTTTCAGTTCGAATTTAGACATTCGTGACCGAAAGACAAATATACAACATGTTTAATAACTTTTGTCATTCATGTTACCTTGCTTCACGTGTGCGACGAATGAAAGCATTTTACTTACGAGTGAGGAAAACTGCGCATGCTCACATGAGATTTGGCGCCACAGCACTGATCATGGTTTCAGTCATTAGGGACCATTTAAAAATGATGTCACGCACCGAGGGGCGGGGAGGGGATAGACAAATTGTGACACCGTTGGAAGGAGGGGGAAGGGACTTAAAGGAATGTGATGTCACATATTATTATAATAGTATCTACCCAGTTTTCGCCAATTCCGTCACAAAAATGTGACCTCTTAGTAGAACCTGAAGTCTCAATAAGATGCGGATTTATATTACGATAAAGTGTAATGAGCGTCGGATCTCATGCATTAGGACATGGAAATGAACACTCGTTTTTCAAATTTGAAAACTATCGAAGGCCCATCGTGAAATCGACCCAACTTTCGTTCCTGTTTAGCTATTGTTTGCATGTAACCATGATGTAACGTGGCTGTGAATACATGTCGTTGTGTGGCTTGTCGTGTTGTATGACTTTGATGTAAAACATGGATGGATATGCAAGATACGAGTTGTACTAGGAATTATATTCGGCTTATGTAAAAGCGTTCCCCGCCAAAAATGGAACTCTGTTCAAGATTAATGCAACAAAGTGTAGAGGGAATTGAAGGAAAATAAGCCAAATGACGATGAGCTGAAAGAGAAAACAATACAAAAGTGGAAGAATTAGGAAGGATAGGACTCAAACAGAAGGCGAACTTTTTTGCTTTATGGGCTAAAGCTCCAACAAAAGAGTTAAAGGAGTCTCCATTCGAAAAGATTCCAAATCCAGCCATCTCCATGCTTGTCGAAGAATCATCTGCTCGCTCTGATGCTGAAAATGTTCAGAAAGTGCCATCCCAAACCCTAGATGCAGGTTCTAAAGCAACATAAAGTACTTCTAAGCAAGATAAACTGAAAGAAAAAATTCGTGAAGAGAATAAACTTCTCGTGAGTCTCCACAAAAAGAGAAGTTTAGATATGTTATCAGTGGTTGAGAAAAAGGATATGAAAACACGAGAAGGTAACATTCACGAGTTGAAAAAAGTTGAAAAAATGCGAACAAGATCAGGTACGTCAAAAAAAAGCATGTGAAAATCGGAAGAGAAAGTTGGACGAACTGGAACCTGACACTCGATTAAAGTTGTCTGGCTAAATGGACAGTACTCCAGGAAGACCAAAAAAAGGAGGACAACGGAGGATTCTTTCCTTGATGCAATTATCCGAATTGCAATATCAGACGAAAGGCGAAGGTCAGACATCATTCGCACAGTTAAAACCCTAGATAAACTCACCGATGCTCTAAAGGTAGAGGGTTTTACTTTGGAGCGCTCATCCGTTTATGTCCTTCTCCTGCCTCGAAATGGACAAACTCGGTAAGGAAAAAGACATTTGAACACATTACATGTAAAGCTTATTCGAACTCAAAATTCACTCCACAGTGGTCATCCCTTTTCAAGATTTGTAAAGTGTTCAATCCGGCATCTTGGAGAATTGGCAGGAATCTTGGGACCAGATGAAGTTTGTTGTAAATTCCAAGATGACAAAGCCAACGTACCAATTGGTCTCACTGCTGCCAACGAACAATCGCCATTACTGATGCACTTGGAATATCAGGTGAGATTACCAGATCATGATTATGTTATTGCTGCAAATCACAAACTCATCCCTTCTGTAATTGGAGGGATGGAACTGAAAAAGCAGTGTTTTCTTCTTGTGGACGAGTGGCCGAGTGGTTACAGTGCTTGCGCTCTGATCACGAGGTTCTGGGATCAAATCCACCTCGCGATCATGGGTGTCCAGTCTTGTTCAACTAATTCTTCACACTGGTTTAGTCACTCATGTTCAAAAACTGCAAATTAGTTCTGCACGCGCTAATGTGCAGTATAAACTGCAGGTTGGCTCTGCGGACAATGCTCATATGAGTGGTTGTAAGTGTGCCTGTGCAGGAGTCTAAGAGTCACGGTTGCTAGCCAAGTGAATGGACCGGTATCCTCGATACGAATGCCCGGCCATTATATTGTATTCTTCTGACGCAGTGATGTATATGGGGTCAACATATATTGCAGTGCGTAGTGCAAAGCAAAGTGAATTCAGTCCTTACCACCACTTATGCGATTTGAAAAGGATTCAATCACTACCGGAATTCGTAACAATTCTTTATTCCAAAGGAAATATCAAGCCTATTCTGATCATCACAGTTGATGGAGGGCCAGTGTGGGAAGAAAACGTTGGTTAAACAGTCTGTTGCTCTTTACTCTTAGGTACCTAATAAACGAGTGCCCCACTTATTAATTTTTAAAAATTTCTAATCCTCCGGTATTATCAGGAGCCTTGCTTATTATTTTTTCGTGAAAGTTGTCCGTAAAAACTATTTTTGACAAATCTTCCTGTCTGTCATCACTTTCATGTGTCTCTCATTATTCATTATCTCTCAACAAACTTGAATCTGATCAATAAAGCGAACTTTTTAGCTTGTGCGAAAGATTATGTTGTTTTTCATTGCTAACTGCATTTTGCTGACTCGACACAATTTTTGAAAACTAAAGTTTGCAACATCACAAGGGGGGGTCATTCCTTTTTTGTGACAATGCGTGACACGGGGGAAAGGGGGGTTAAAATATGTCAAAATTTGCGTGACGTCATTTTTGAACGGCCCCTTAGGGAAAAGAACAAAAACAAACTCTCTGATTATTCGGCGTCAAATCTAAAACTGCAAAACGCGTGAGCAAAGTGCAATGAATTCCACTTTGCTTAAGCAAAATGTTCTCGAGTGTGCTTACCTTTACAATACTTGAGAATCGCCTTGAAAATTTGCAAAATTTCCGAAAATAAAAGCACAACTTTTGGTTGTTTTCTTTTAGAATGCGCTCCTCGTTTATTTTCGGTATGCTGATGACACCTTTGCCATCTTTAAAACAGAGCTTGAATGCGACAGGTTTTTCCAAAAACTTAACCAGTTACATCCATCTCTCAAATTTGCGGTTGAAAAAGAACAAGACTGTTTATTACCTTTTCTTGATGTTTTGGTGGAAAAAAACTGACACTAATTTGCTAACAACAGTTTACCGAAAAGCTACTTTTACTGGTCAATACATTCGTTGGGATTCTTTTTGTCCAAAAAAGAGGAAAATCAGCCTCATCAGAACACTTGCCCATAGAGCACTTCGTATCTGTTCAAAATCTATATTAAATTCAAGTATGATTTTAGCGCAATGTCGCAAGTTTTCCAGGCGATTTTCAAGTTTTGTACCACAAAAAGATTGTTCTTTACAATACTTTTCTTAAGCATCTCAATTCACGCAAACTCAATTATCCATTCACTATTTCACCCTAAAGCACCTGTTCTCCATGCTAAATTTGCATAACAGCAATCTCTTCTAAGACCTGTAAAAAATTAAGATTTATCAATTTGCGTATCTATTAACATATCTGTTGATAATAATAGTGACAAGTAATGTGTCGACAAAATATTAGATAATGTTCAGATTTTAACCCACGCTAAATCAATTTCAGTTAAATGTAATCTGGTGTTATCCACACTTTTTCTGAGCTCAAATTTTCATCTTATCGCAAAAGTAATATTCGCGACTGCTTTCCATGGGGGAAGACTGGATTGTTGGCTAATGTTGTTGTCGCCAAGGAACTCAAAACTTGTCCTTTTTGACTAACTTCAAACAAACAAACTTCTAATAAAACGTAGTTTACACATGCAAAATACAAAATAGGCTTCTTCTGTTAATCAGCAGTTCTCTGGTTTCTCCATGGAGCTGCTGTCTCGTGCTTGCAAAATCAAAATCACACTGCCAAGGGGCAACATCTTTCGAAATAATAGAAATATATTGAAGTGTACAAGACAGATATTTTAGAGAACTGACATTAATGATTTGATATCTGTCTATATCTGAGCCAGAAAACGAGTGTCCCGTAGACATACAAAGTTTCTGATTTTACTTGACCTTTTGCCGCATTTTTGTCTTTTGTCTTTCGTGTCGTCTACAATCTAATTCAAACGCTGTCTGTTTCCTTCTGAAATGAAATTGCATGATGATAAAGCGAAATCACAAAATGTACGGATGCCGAATGGAAAAGAGAAAGAGTAATGGGATTACAAGGAGGTTTCCTTTGATTACCTTTAAGAACAAACAATGTTTGCATGAAATAATGCTAAATGAAACTTCTGACTGGTATGATGTGAATAAAATGACACGACCATGAATTAAAGGCAATGAAGATTTTTAATATTTAATGAGAAAAAATATTTTAAAAAGGAATTCTGGCAGTTTCTCATGATTCGAAACTCAAATTTAGCATAGTCAATTACGTTTTATGTCATAGTCGAGGATGCTGAATTTTTAAAACATCAACAATCCAGGTCAACGATAGAGATAAACCACTGGCGTTCAAACGTTACCCTTGGCAACAGAGGTTATAAAATGGTCCCGGGACACAAATGTGACTATCAACGATAATGATTTTTACTATTTTTGGTAGGGGATCAATATATTGGCAAAATGGTACGACTAATTGGATTCTAAAAGCGACATGTTCAATAGTCAAGTAGCCTGATAATCAGACGCAAGTTTAACAAAATTGAATTTCGTAATATGTTGTATGTAAACGTTAAATATTTCCTTACAAAATTAAAACAGATGTATGACTTCACAGTTTATTTGTCCTTAAACCCTACACATAGAATTGTAAGAAAACTTTATATTAAGAGTTGGACAATATGACAATAATTTGATTTAAATGTGATCTAAATTTGTTCATTCTTTATTTGGTACATACGTTATGTAATAGTTTACATTTCTTAGGGCAATGTTCATGATTTTGTGGATGCTGTAAGTTTTCGTATCGTTTTATCCAAAATGCTGCAAGATGTTAATTCATTATTTGTCATTTTATCGAAATTTTCAACAGTGATGTTGACAGATTGAAGAATTTGGCTCTTGTTCTGATTTTCAAGCTCTTTTATTAAAAAACTTACTCCGGTTGCATAAAGGATTATTGTATATATTCAACTCAAAAATATAATTTCACATTGAAAATTTGCGACATTGTGCTAAAAACATACTTGAAAGCTTTTTTCGTCTGACACTCTTCAGAGTATGAAACGTCAGAAAGGAAAGTATATGTGAACAACCTTTCTGTGGTACAAAACTTGAAAATCACCTTGAAAATTTGCGGCATTGCACTAAAATCATACTCAATAGCTTTTCTCGTCTGACACTTTTCAGACAATGAAACGTCAGAAAGGAAAATATATGTATATGGCAACCTATTTATACGAAATATGTAGCACAAGTAGCCAATCCTAGACAAGAAAGGAAACAAAGAAATAGAAAATAAAGAAACAAAACATTATTGGAAGAGTCCAAGTGAAAAAACGAACTCTTTCTGCCTACAGAGTACTGCTTTTCGTGTTTTAATGTAAACAGACTCCAATACACGTAGATGAAAGGACGATCTAGCTGTGCCAATTATCCGAAAATTCTCGTCCATATACATTTTGACGCATTCTGAATTTTCTGGTAAATGTTGGCCTATGGCAGAATCGCATGGTTTGGCAGTCATTTTCGCTTTGGAAGCGAGAGTGTCAGACGAAAAAAGCTTCTAAGTATGTTCTTAGCGCAATCTCACAAATTTTCAAGGCGATTTTCTAGCTTTGTGCCACAAAAAGATTGTTCAAAAGTATTATTTTCAGAATGCAAAATACTTTTGATGCTAAGGATAATAGAAAGTCATAAAGTAATTCTTTAGTAATTTTTCCACGATTCCATTGATTTCAGTGTTATGCTCTTGTGGAGGTTCTACTTGAAATTAACACCTATTTTAAAGGAATGTCTATCTATATATAATTGAATAGACCATATCCCTGCTATCTATATATAATTGAATAGACCATATACCTGTTATCTATATATAATTGAATAGACCATATCCCTGCTATATATAATCCCTGCTTGTCTTCAGTCTTTTATTATTGTTCTAAGGAGGATCGATAATTGATTTGGTTTTAATATTAATTTATGACCCTCTTTCCTGCTGTTCGCTATCCCGAGCTCTAGGTCTGGATCTAAGTGGAGGTAGCTGCGCTTTTCAAAGTCAACTATATGACCCTTCACCGAATACTGTTGTCGCATCAAGGCATCCTGCTTTTTGCCTCGATTGACTCCAAACCAAAATCCATAATCCAATTGGCTTTGACATTGGATGTCTCGTTGCTGCGATGTTGCTATTCGGACACTATTTCATTAATATTTTCACGACAATTTCTCTAATGATTGTTTTCTTTAGCATCTACACTGAAAACGTTTCAGCGAACAACCGTAGCCTTATTCCCACTTTTAGTAACATTCTGTTCAAATGTCTCTCACTACTAAGAAAACCTACTCAAGTAACTCCTTTCATTAAACTTCAAACTAGCGGAGCTCATTTTCTGTTGAATGCCTTCCTTTTAATATGATCTTGATAGTTTTATGTTCAACATTAACCGTCACATTTCTTCTTAGTCACTATTCTTGATTTACTGTGAGTTTTTCTTTATTGTGCATTTTTTTACCGAATAGTGGCCATTGGACAAGTGACTCACTAGCTAACATAGCAGTAGGCCTCCGTCAGTCGTGGTCGGCCATGGATAGAGCACCCTAGGTTTCCTGTGGTTGGAGCAGCGTCTGGTTTGGCTGACAAGGCCGATGCGAGAGTGGCAGTCACGATCACATCGGTCGCATCTGTAGGTGGTCTCTTGTTGGGTGATGCTATGCTCCTTGCGACGTCTCCTTCTTTCTTGGGCTTGGTTGTGGGTCACCTTCTCCCCTGCTGACAACTGGCAGCAAAGAATGCCCCGCTATCTGCTGCGGTTGTCCGCCATGCTCTCCCATTGTTGGTAGTCGATACGAAGTGCTCGCATGTCGCGTTTGCACACGTCTTTGAAGCGGAGCTGGGGGCGGCCGACGGCCGTCTTACCAGACACAAGTTCGACGTACAACAGATGCTTTGGGATACGGCCACCCTCCATCCTGCAGACGTGTCCAAGCCAACGCAGCCGGCGTTGCCTGAGCAGGGTGTACATGGAGGGAAGATCAGCTAGTGACAGGACCTCACCGTTTGTGATCTTGTCCCTCCAGGTGATGCCGAGGATGCAGCGTAGACAACACAGGTCAAAGATGTTCAGTTTCCGTTTGTTTTGCGTAAGTTGTCCATGACTCACTGCCGTAGAGGAGGGTGGATAAGACGCAGATATTGCACACAGCAGCCTTTGTCTTTACTGTCAGCTTGTCGTTATCCCATACGCGCGTCGTCAGGCGGGCAAGAGTGAAAGCAGCCTTCCCGATGCGTTTGTTAGCCAACATATACAAACAGCAATAAAGGTAAGCCCGGACTATTCGCACAAATGGCAGTGCGTAAGTTTTACAAGACCCGTATCAACAGCAGTCTTAACTGGTATCGAAAAGGCTCATCGTGTATAAATATGTATTATCAGTAGTAATATTGTATTCTTATCACCATCATTTATGGAGATCTTTAAACGATGACAAATTATTTATGCTGACTATTTGCGAAGACAATTATTGAGTGCATTATTAGAACATCTTACTTTATATTCTGCAGACGTAATAAGGAATGCGTCAATCTAGAATTTTTAATTTAGTGATGACTGTTACGTATATCTAGCTTATGTCATATATACATAAATATGCCACTTGTGAGAGTATTCCTTTGTATTTGATATTTGTGGAATAAAATAGATTGGAAGTTTAAAAGCAAAATTAGTGTTATTATCATTGTCTGACATAATGTTACATCTCTGAATATGTTCTGTTTAATGATTATTGTTTATAGTTTATCAAATTGTTTATAGTTTATCAAATTGTTTATAGTTTATCAAATTGTTTATAGTTTATCAAATTGTTTATAGTTTGTCAAATTGTTTATAGTTTATCAAATTGTCTGTAGTTTATCAAATTGTTTATAGTTTATCAAAATGTTTATAGTTTATCAAATTGTTTTGTAGTAGAGCGTCGCATTACGTTAGAACCTCGATTATAACCCGTAAGGGGTAACATATTCTTATCACTGGAATTACCAATTGGGGATTAGAATTCATCGTTTGCATGAAGAAACGTTTTTTGACTCCAATCTCCTTTCTTTGTTTATTAAGTTATGCTGTGTCTTTTATTTACAAAGTAATCCCAAGTGTGTAAGCGCGATGGTTTGTAATTTCGGGGTAGCACGTGACATATTTTTTAACTAATCAGAACAGAAGCCTGCAACTTCGCTAAAGTAACTTAACTGCAAAAGGGATTTTCTTGTTTTGTTGCTTTCTTTCGCCAATGTGACATCAGCTGATTAATCGAAAAAGAGTTTGTTGAAACTCCGAGAAACAAATCTGACGTCCAAGATGGGGATCGAACCCACGATCTTCTGCTTTCCGGGAAAAATCCCCTGACTCCTGAGCTACAGAGACGATGTTACTCAGGGGAGAAGTGAACATCTCATGAGGCGCTGATTGCGTCACTACGATTGCTACATAGTACGGATTGACGAACGGCATGTTTGTTTACACTGTTGTTTAGATTGTTTGCGGTTACGTTACGTTACCACAACTTCAGGGATCCTGTTGGGTAATTTTGGCATTGTGATTGGTATGCATATGCCTCCTAAGATCAAATTCAAATTCAGATTTAAAGGGTGATTTTCAAAGATAGTTAAGTTGACTAAAAGGAATAGGATGCGAAAAGTATAATTAAAGAGTAGGACATTAGGAATTAGCGAATAGATCCTTCAAAGGGCTTTTGTTACTAATTTATTACCAGGTATAATACAGGTATTAGTAATATCTTTGTGCAAAATAGTGGCACAAGTGCACGTACTGTAGTTAAATTATTTGATTTGACAGTAGTGCAATTGACTGAACGATAGGATTCGATTAGCCCGTCAAACAAAGCACCTAGGTGTAGAATCAGCTGTAATCATAAACAGCATAGCCAATTTACACAGAAAAATGCAAAATAAATTCTAGATATATTTAAAGAGTCGTCATTTCATATTTAAAAACACACATCTCACTCTTTGTTAGCAGATAATCCTTTTCGATTTTGAATGAGGAACGACTCATATGATTTACTTAAACATGGGAATCAACGCGTCGACTTCACTGCTTATAATCTGATAATTGGATTTATTTGATTGAATGGATACCCATTTTTATTTTAACAATATTCATACAACAATCAGGATAAGACAGGAAGATGTCACATTCAATTGACTGTCAAAACATCAGGGCGTACAGCAAATGATAATATTTTGTTTCCTCTTGTCAAATCATTTAAAAATGATACTTGAACTCAGATAGCAGTTTCGTCTCCAATTAATCTAATTAATTGTCACCTTCCGAAGAATTTGACTTGTGGGTTTTCTAAACTATTGTGATAGGAAGCCATTTGTTGGCTGGAGGGTATCGACGTTAGAATGTTTTTCTTTGAGCTTTTGCTCAGATAGCACTGTAAATAAATCTTTGTCCTGTTTAGTAGCATTGGATGTCGCAAACAGACTTGAAAGGATCGAAGTAGATTAATAGCAAGGATCTTGAAATGTGAAAGCGCAAAACACACATGTCCACAAAGACAAAAGAAGAATATACGGATATCAATGTCAACTGATCATATTTACATCTTTCTTCATCCTGCTTTTCAAATAAGGACACTGTGCTGTTTTTTCATGATATCGGAATGATTATTAAGTTCTTAAAAACGTCAATATTCAATTCATTTGGTGTAAAACCATCAGTGAAATAGCATTTCAATCGACAATAAGAGATAAGGGATGCTTCACATATCATATTGTCAATCTGTGGTTGGTTCTTTCTACAATTGGCTTAACAAAGACTTATCTCAGTTTCACTGGACAAATTGAGAACGAGTTGATCTTTCATTTTCTGTGCATTTTTGGCATCTCATTGCTTGATTAAGACGAAGACTTACAACACTAGCTTGTGCTGTGTAAGGGATTTTAATTAGATTTTTTTTCTGAATAGATGGTGTGTTTTAGTTCATGAGGATCAACATGGTGTGTCAAAGGAGCCTGCTGGTTTTGTTTTTCCTCGCATTGCTGTCTTGCTGTTATTCAGTGCCTTCCTTCTACACATTTGCCAAATCAAAGACCATTGTTAAAATACCAAGAGTAATAACCTTCCAAATACCTATCACTTTTTATGATGAAGTACATAATCACATCAAGGTAAGTCAGTGGAGTTTTTTCCTCAAGCAAAATTACGGCTATGACTTGAACAATTCTTATCTCGTAAACGTTTCCTTTTCACCAACTATTTCGTTAAACCATTTCGTGGTCGAATGAATGAAAATTCCAGTGGTGTAAGGTGTTGTTGAAAGATTGTGTCGTATTAAATGACTTTCTAAGAGCAAGACGTGCAAGTGTACCTTATGCTAAAATTTTGAAAATCGAATTAAGCATCAGATCTATGAAGTAGATCTTGGGTAAAGGATTTTTATCAGTATTGCGAGTTCAAAGCTTAATTTGATCTTGCTACGATACTGTACATTCATATGTTTATATACTTGAATGAATTCCTTGTCAGCAAAAGCCCTTAAGTTGAAATCCCAAATGAAGTGGTTTGGATGAGGCCACGATTCGGGGTTGCGGGTTTAATTTTCGTCCCTTTTGTTTGGTATTCCTTTTGTAAAAATAACTGTTAAGATTCTTAGGAGTTCCCTTGCTTAATTAAACTTTACCCAAATAAGAAAATATACAGATTACTCACAACGTTAAAATGGGCGAAAAAGATATTTATCATCTTTGCGATTCATGCATGTTGAATTGATATGTGACAAAACCAATTCTCCTTAAAGCACTGTTTTACACACCAACTTATTGTTTTACACACCAACTTATTGTTTTTAGGATTGCATAGTGGCATTTTATTATCATCTGTCAATCTTGTCGCTAAATGAACCTTTCACGTACGTGATATGATATCCACAGTTGTGCTAGAAAGCATGATGTAATGGACATTTATATCAACCCTTATAGGGCCTAAAACATCCATGGCAACAGATTAGACAGAGGTCACGAAGGGATGATCTAAGTTACAAAATATCCTGTCCTCCATTTGAAACCTTGTGGCTTTTGTGGCTTACTAACACTGTATCATCGACATGTAAAGTTACCACCTAGTGGCTTGACATTTCCTAGTCTAAGATTTACGTATGCCTTATTAGTCATAAATCACGCTGTTGTAGAGGCAAGAAGGATGGTCTAGTTGGGACTATTGTTAATTACAAAATTAGTGTTATATGTTAACTTCTTATGTGTTCTTTGCTGTTTTGTTCGTAAAATGGACAACGTGCCTGAGAGAAAAATCATCGATTGGGTTACAAATACGACTTGCATTTGTTTGCTTTTAGTTTTGTAATTAACATATTGAGCAAATGAGTATAAACAGTGTGTAAATAAAGTTTTGAAAACAAAGAGTCGCGGGTAAAACATTTTAATGACCAAAAGGACACTCTAGTTACACCTTATAAATGTATTTGTTATATAATTGCTCCACTGCATTGCATTGTTGTCTTTAGAGATGATTAACCATCCAGACCGGAAGACCAACTAGAGCTGATTTGATCTTTTGAGCAGATTGGATCTGAAGAATTGGTATTGTCATGGACGATTCTACACTCTGTCGTATTGTTTAATATTTTAAGCATGAAATGTGTATCTTTGACGTTCTGAATCTCATTGACTACGTCAAAACTTTATGTTTACGTCTCCAGTAATCTGTTTTGTATTAATAATTCATTTGTCTTGTGTTGATGATCAATCTGCTCAAAATTAATATGAATATTTTCTGTTGCTTCATTTGCACAAAAGTCGTATCCGTTGAAAACAGGAAATGGCGTAAATCTTTTAAGACTTAAAACACTTAAATACTTTTAAACGTAGACATTAATCTTTGGCTTTGATGTAACCTCTCTTGGTATAAAGCAATGGAGATGTCACAATGACGTAATTATTTGTCCCCATACCGTCATCGATTTTACTAAAATGAGATTTGAAAATCTTCTTAAGTTAAAAAGGACAGTCCTTACTTATCAACTAAAGATACTTAATCTTTGGACAAACCCTTTAAGTACGTGTGCTTTTCTTGGCCGTCAAAATAGCTACCAGTTGTTAGTCTCATGTCTGCAATAAAACCAACTCATTCATTATATGACCAGTTCTGCTCAATTGAATCATACAGAAACTCAGGTAACTCCAAAATTAAAAATAAGAAGAAAAAAATTAACACAGCTTCTTTCGGACTAAAACCTGTCATATTTTTGAAATGAGATCAAATTGACACCTTTAAAGTATTATTTTGATCATTTATGGTCTCAAATGTAACATGTGTGATAGCTATATTGATTTTCCTGACCACTTTGATGTTCAATATTTACTAAAGGTCACTTAAAAAGAGGAAATTATGGCGTCAAAGAATTCATGGGTCCTTCAACTGTGTAAGATGACTCTCAAACAAGGCGCGTCATGTATAATGGATTACGTCCATCTTTACTTTTATGGCATCAAAGAATTGTTCATATAGTGCTGACCTCTAATCCTGTAGTCACATCCAAGTCATCATCACAGACAATAAATGACAGACGTCTTAATAAAAAATGCTTAAATTCTACGCTTTCAGACAAACTGTAAGCTTGCTAAAATCTAACTTCATACGTCCGATGTAGTTTTGCTTTACTGCTAATAGATTGAAGAGAAAGCTTGTCTATCACCCCAATAGCTTATAATTCTTTTTCGATTTACACTTCCAACTCATATTCATAACATCATTTACTTAACTTAATTATTTATTTCTATTTTACTTAAATGAGAGTGTTTCAAATACAAGATAGCATAGCACTCAATTTTATCTCGATAATTTTCTGGTAGCATACTCGTTACCAGAGGTAGGGAACTTGCTAGGAAGTGAGCTCTTTATGAGAGTGGGCTTCTTCTCTCATTGCTGAGATTTGCTTGTGGTGACGTGGATTCGAACTCGCAACCTCTGTCTTGCAAGATCGTCGTCTTATCCGCAATACCAATACGGAATCTATCTGAATACTTCTGTAATTCACATTATTGTTAATGGCCTTCGTATAAAAATACTTTAGAAGTATACATCATTTAAGACACAATACTTGATTCTCGTTGATTTCGCAGGCAATCGTGTCCAAAAAGTAAAATAGGGAACAGTAGACTTGCTTATTCTTAGGAATCGGACATAAATTATAGTATATCTAAGATATCTATTTTTGGTGCACGACAATGCAATCAAGTGGAAATTAAAACATGTCTTTAAAATTGATCGTGACCCTATTGATAATCATCAACAACAGCACACATTATGATTAAGGAAATTTCCTTATAATCGCTGAGAAAACAAGTCAAAGCATGAAATGGTGTAGGTTTATCTTGACGACTTTAGAAATCCTCTAGTGCGGCATAAAGACCATTTTGGTCGGCTGCCATTGATGAATGTGTTTTCAACCACATCAATGTTCTGGCTCTACTTTGGATAGATGTAGATTTGTATCCTTCTTCTTTTGCTTTGATCTAGCTTATTTTTTTTATCAAATTACATTTCCTATTTCCAAGGAAGCTCGAATTTGAAATAGCGATTGGAACAAATGCAATCATATAAATACACTATTGGCGTCAGCTAAATTCCAATGTAATACATAAAAAATGAAATGAAATCAAACAAGGACATGCCGACCATTTGTGAAATTAATTGCTACAATCCTGAAGCTATCATGTGGTTGTGAAAACCGATACTACTAGGTTAATTTTTAATAGAAGACCACTGTTTTTTATGTAACCAAATAATTTCTTTAGAAGCACGCGTCGTTTTGTGCTTTGTGTGTCCTGCTTTGTTGCATTACTTGATCATTTTTTAACCATACGTGTAAATTGCCTTTTTGAAGTTTTGAAATAACTGTTGACCACTACATGTCTCACAACTCATCGGCCTTTCATATGATGATGTTCACATTGTTTTACATAAAAATGCTTTAGTGGGCCAGGTACTTCCTGCAATCAAAACGCTCGATATAGTTTGATCATAGGCCAGATATGTACTGTCATTAGGATTAGCAGCAAGAGAGATAATACTAATAAGCAATTGCCTTATTAATTCTGTCTTTGTACGCCTGTAATTCCTAGTTTCTTTGAGGTTGGTACTTGCCTAACGTCGTGTCCGTTTTCTATAATGTCTTTGTTATTAAAACGTATACTTTGTTCTTCCAAAACGTTAAAAAATATGATGGTTATATGGCACTGGAAAACAAAGACTGACTTTCGTGGAGAGCCTCTCACTGTGAGGTTGGACTGCCTGAAGATGCTTCATCCCTTAGCGAACCGTATTATGTGGAAGACTGTGGTCGCCAACGTCCTTCGGGGATATGGCACTTAGCAAACGAGCGATATAGCAGTGTCCATGAATGTCCACTATTTGGAATTGTCATAGCAACAAATTGCTAATACATTTGTCATAGTTTCAAATACATATTAATATAAAAGAGTTAACTTCTTTCTATTACCTGCGTGCTTGACAAATGGAGATAGAAGAATAAAAGGACTTTCATTGAATACATTTTTTACAAAGTTGTTATCCTTGTTTAAAAGCAATAATATTTTCTGTACTTTGTCTTCTTCTTCCAAACGCACCAATGAAACACCGATTATATCACGCACTTTCCACTCACCAAAAGTGCTTTAAAAGAACAGAGTACAGTGTCAGGCATGTCGTTAACAAGGACGTGGGATGTGCTTTACCTCGTAATATTTGTACTACTTATTTGCCATTTTACTAACGCAACACAATAAATCGTTTTCTGCAATGTATACTCTTGCTTGCAGTTTGATAGGGTATTGATAGCAATATTCGTCCTATTTATTTAGGGTATTAGCCACCAATCTATAGCTTGTTTGGTCATACACTCATTATTGCAGTGTGCTGCATGTCCTCTGTCCTCTAAATTATGGTGGTACAGTCAAAAATTTGCTTTCCTGTTTGCTAAATATTTAAATGCAGTCAAATAGTTACTTCGGGAGAGATAGGTACAACCGGAGACTGCACATTTTAAAATTTAAGAGAGAAAGCCATGCTTGCAGCTTGCGATGCTGCCTAAGAGAGCAACACTGAGAACAATTTATCGCATAATCGCTGTTACGTATACTTAAATCAGAAGCAGAGAGACGTTTGAGAGGCATCTTTGTGAGCAACAAATTCTCTGTTTCTGATTTGAACAAGGCAAAGTTTTATTTGCTAAGTTATCATCTTTGATTTGTTAGTATATTTTCATCATTGCTCACTTCCCTTAGTTCTCAAATGAGATAAAACAATAAAAGACATCCTAGAAAGATGAGCGCATAACCTACGTATAGACAAGATTTTACGATTAAAAACCACAAATTGTCCTTAATAGCATAAATAAGCTGTCACCCTCAATATTCTTTAGTTTAGTTAAATATTGTTCTTTCTTGTCCCTTGACGTGCAACTCTTAATAATGACCTTTCATGTCACCTTTGCTCTTGCAGTCTTCCCTTGTTTCCTCTTATGTTATGTTGGATGTACGCACGTAAACGATTATTGCATTTTCAATATTAATTGAGCATTAAAACAAAGAAAAATAAACTCCTTTTTTTGCTTTGTAGGTATTCCCTAGTGGCTTTATTGGTCTTGACAGAAAGATTGAGACAAGCAGAAGAATGATCAATATTGAAAAAGCTAAACTGATCGCTCCATTGGTCCTTCCTCATCTTCATAGACGAAATAGGGCTTATACTGTGAAGATCTACAGCTCTGGTGAAGTGATTTCAAAGGCAACGTCAGAAATACAAAAGTTTTTCCACGCCTTTAGGGATTTTGAAGCTGAACAAGTCATCATTATAACATGGAATCACAGAAAGGTAATCCTTTTTGTGAAAGAAACTTTTGTAAACTTTCTGACAGATTACTTTGATGAGATTACTGCTAACAATATAAAGAGTGGAGATAAAGTCTTACAAAATTCGCATTAACTTGGTAGCATTCTCGAAAGCTTGAGGAATACCTGTTTACGTAATTAAAAATGCAATACAACGAGTTTTAGGATGAAATCTGAACTAAAAACATTTTCTTTCGAAGATAATAAGCTTCTTTGTGTATTTTAGCAGTAATAGAAAGTTTATTTGGAACACAAATTTTGCCATGACTTTTTGGAAGTGTACTTTATGATAATGCTAGGTGCTGTTCACGTACATAAATGCTATAGGCAGCAATCGAAGAACATAATTGTTAATCACACTGCTTTGCTCCACACCCGTGTACTCCATAAATCAGGACGACCTGCTGAATTAAAGCTGTCTCACTCTTTGTTAATTTCTTGTGGAACAGATGTGTTTGCTACATGTCTGTTGGCGAAGAGAAAGCCATTTGACAGCTCTTCTACTTAATGCTGTTGGGTGTCAAGTCACCCTCATTGAGAGGTTTTCGCTGTCTTCAATCTGCTGCGTCTAACACGTCCTCCTTTTAACCGTCTCTTACGGCGCACGATGGAGGTATTCAAATCTCGCACTTTTTTATTGACACCACGATCTCAATCACTGCATCAAACACCAACACCATTAACAAAAAACCATTAACAATACCAACAATATGAAAGTCACTAACAGCTGAAGCTCATCGCAAATTTAAAGAGATTTTAAACCAGTGGTAGCCCAAAGGCCAAAACAATTAAGAAATTTGCAGACGACAAGACTATTTACTGGTTGTACGACGGAATTAAAGGAGTATATGGACATGTAAGAAATATGATACCAATCAAGTCAAAGGATTGTAAGCCACTTTATAAGAGTATGGAACGAATACTCTCGAACTGGGCTAAGCACTTCTCTGAGCTTCTCAAACTCAAACAGATCTTGACATTATACAGTGTTTTTCGTACTTTCCGGCTGTGTCCAAACTGCATCTAGAACCAACAGCAGACGAAACAGTCATCGCAATTGATGAAATGAAAGTCTCAAACAAATTTCAGGCGAAAATCTACAAATATGGCGGTCATCAACTGACTGAACGCTTGCATTCTTTCTTGCTGACTTGCTGGCGTAACCTTACCATTCTCATCCGTGCGAGTTTGCAGTCGCCAGGATCTACAGGTAAAAGGGGGAAGCAGGTGAGTGCGGAAACTGTCTTGGTATTTCTATGCTTAATATGGCTGAAAATAGCTTCTGAAACACGTCCTTGATAGCATTCTTCAAAAAGGTAGAAGAGACTGGGCATGGATCTGAATGTTTACAAGACTGACGCTCTGCACTACAAATCACACAGCAACATAGTTAAGCAAATAGGACTCCAAAGTGATGTCATCAAAAACGGCATGAAATTTATGCACAAGAGATATATCATTCGGGCAGCTGGAACGTTGATGCTAAAATGACTCACTGGTCACTATGCGGCCGTCACATTAAAATGCTAGAAAACTTTCACATCAGGTACTCTCAGTGTATCCTGTACCTCACCTAGAAGGATTGCGTTCCGCATTTCAGCGGTGAATGCACAATGTCACAGCATAGGTGATAAGGATTGGTTACATCATCAAAATTGCGGGCAACTGACTTTCCAAGTAAGTCCTTGTGGGTAACCACTTTAAAGACACCTGATGGGATAATAATGGACAAGTATGAAAATTATAATCAGTTTTGTTTGTCTTTGTGTCAATTTGTATAGTTGTGCCCCCATGCGTGTCAGTGCATATTTTATTTGTAGACACCAACTTGTGTATGTCAAACTAGCACGAGTTGTAGTTTTGTTGGATAAAGCCTCAAATGTGCTTCTCTGAAGTTTGAGTCTTTTTATTCGCTTTTCACTCTCATCACAACACCCAGACTGGTCATTGCGAATTAAAGATATTTAAGGATCGGCTAAAAGCAGCCATGACCAGCTTTAAAATTCTTTTACAACAAGAGACCAAAGCAGCAAATAGGACAGACTCGACAACCTCGTTATATGCAGGAGCATACACTTTTGAATGCAATTAAACATAAAAGACAAGGAAGAGAGGATGAAGAGGAAGAAAAAGGCAGTAGCATTAGCAGCATCACACATCATATCCCAACAACAGCAGTTCCTTGCCTGCAATCATCATCATTATCCATTACACCCAGTGGTGTGTAGGGCAGCAACAAATCCCCTCCACCTCTGCCTGTCCCAACTTAGCCAATGAACCCCAAGAGTGTCGCATTGCTTTCATCTCATTTTCCAATGTCCTCCTCCACGTCACTCTCGATCCTCCTCTCTTCCTCTTTCCATCTGAGGTCCAGTGCAGTGCTTGTGATTGACTGTTGGTCTTTTCTCAACACATGTTCCTATCCACCTCCATCGTCTTCTTGCAATGATGGTGCCCAGGTCCTCTTGCTTGCATCTCCTTAGCAGGTTTTCATTAGAAATTTTCTCCGGCCTAAAGATGCAGAGGATTCTTCGAAGACAGGTGGTGTGGAAGGATCGAAGTCTGGCAAGATCTGCCTCTGTCATCGTCTGGTGTTGGTACTGTACTGTGTGGATCTAAAGATGCTGTTCATCTCTTTGAATACGCTCCTGGCCTTGCTGTGGATGTCCTCCTTTGTGCCACCCTCGGGTTTGATGATGCTGCCTAAGTATGTGAATTTGTCTGCCTGGCATAGATCTGCCTCATTTACTTTGACAGGGGCTGGGTTGTGGACATTCAGTGTCATGGTCTCTGTTTTCTTGGCGCTGATTCGGAGCCCCACCTGCTGCCCAAAGATCTGAAGTCTGCTTTTCTTGTCCTGGATGTGTTGATGTGTGTGTGACAGTAACGCCAGGTCATCGGCAAAGTCAAGGTCATCTAGGGTCAAGAAGAGACTCCATCGTATCCCTCTAGAGGTGTCCTCTGTCGTCCTACTCATCACCCAATCAATGGTCAAGCTGAAGAGAACTGCTGACATCGCGTATCCTTGCCTTACACCCGTCTTGACTTCAAAGAAGGTGTCGGTGTGGCCTACAGAGTATCTGAAGTTATCGTAGAAGCTCTTGATCAGGTGGACCAGTTTGGATGGGATGCCATAGTGTTGAAGGATGCTCCAAAGGCTTTCTCTGTGAATACTGTCAAACGCCTTTTCAAAGTCAACAAAGTTCACATATAGCTGTCACTGCCATTCTGTACATTGCTCAATGATGTTCTGCAGAGCAAAGATCTGATCTGTGCGCCCCCTGCTTTCTAAATCCTGGTTGTTCCTTCCAAAATGTCTTGTCCACGGCATCTGACATTCTTCTGATGATGACCTTGGCCAGTATTTTGCTTGGCACCAACAGTAGAGTGATCCCTTTCCAGTTGTTGCAGCCATGCAGGGTCCCTTTCTTGGGGATCTTGATGATCACTCCTTTGGCCCAGTCATCAGGTACCTGCTCCCCCTCCCATTCAGCTGTGAAGCGTGGTAGCAAGATGTCTGCTGCTAACTCAGGGTCTGCTTTAAACAGGTCAGCATCAAGATTATCCTGGCCTCGTGGCTTGCCGTTTTTGAGGGTCTTGATGGCAGCCACAATCTCTTCCTTTATTGGGGGGTCAGTGTCAATCCCTAGGTCTTGCTTGGCTTCTGGAATGACAGCTACCTCATCAGATGGTGGCCGGCTGAAGACTTCCCGGAAGTGCTCAGCCCATCTCTCTTCTTTTTTCTTCTCTGTTGTCAGGAGTTTTTCTGTTTGCCCTTGATTGGCCCCCTGTTGCTTCCCCTGAACTTGTCACACATACGCTTGGTGATCTTAAAGACTCTCCCCTGTTCTCCTTGTGCTGCCGCCTCTTCTGCGGCTGCTGCCAGTTGGTCCATGGAATCTCTCTTGTTGCGTCGAGCGAGCCTCTTTACTTTCTTGTGCACCTCTCTGTAAATGTCCTCTTGTCTCGGAGACTTTGTCTGAAGTAGCTTTTTCTTGGTCTCTCTTCTTTCGGTAATGGCATCTAAGGTCTCTTGCTGTATCCAGTCCTTGTTGGTATTCTTCTTTCGGTATCCAAGCTTCTCCTTTTCTGCTCTCAGTGTACAGGGCTGCAATCTGGTGCCATGTTGTGTTTATGACCTGTTAATCTGCCAGGTCCTGCAGAACCTGGAATCTGTTTCTGACATCGGTGATGAAGGCAGCCCTCGTCTTTTCGTCTCTCAGTTGCTGGGTGTTGAATCTTGTCTGGAAGTCGGTCCTGGCTGGAGTCTTCATCAGTTTCATCTTGATGAGTGAAATTATTAGACGATGATCACTCCCGACGTCTGCACTCCGTTTTGTCCTCACATCTAGTCGGGAGCATCGCCAAATACCATTGATTATCAGGTGGTCAATCTGGTTACTGTCTCTTCCATTCGGCGAGTTCCAGGTCAGCTTGTGTATGTCACGGTGTGTGAAAAGAGTCCTTCCAAACATAAGGCTGTTCATGGTGCAAAACTCCACCAGTCTCTCCCCATTGTCATTCCTGGTCCCCACCCCATGTCTCCCCATTACTCTCTCGTAGCCCGTGTTGTCACTCCCGACCTTGGCATTGAGATCCCCCATGACAATGAGAAGGTTATGTCGTGGGGCTTTTTTTTTCCTCGGCCTGCAGCTGGCCGTAGATGTGGTCCTTGGACGCATTGCTGCTGTCGTTGGTTGGTGCATAGCACTGGATGATGGTGATGTTGACGTGCCAGCCCTTCAGTCTTGCACTCATTAGTCTGTTTTTGACCGGCTTCCACTCTAGTAGGCACTACTCTATGCCTTTCCTGATAATGATATCAACTCTCTCGTGGTGTTGGTCTTCGTCTCTCCCAGAGTAAAGCATGATGGTTTTCATCCGCCCAGATCCAGTCCATCTACTCTCGCTCACTCCTAGGGCATGGAGATTGAATCTTCTCATTTCTGATGTTACCTGTGCCAGCTTGCCTGTTTCATACATGGTTCTCACATTCCAGTGTCCTAGTCTGATCTTTGTCTTAGTGCTGTTCAGGCCCTCCCTCATCCTGCTGGTAGCGTCCTCTCGGCTTTGGCCATCAGCATTCATACGAGTCCCACCAGACCCGGAAAGCCCACCACACGCTAAAGTAGAGTTTATCTTTGCTGTTGTTTCCGTAACATAGTCGTTTTTCTCGGACACAGTTGTTAGCACTGTGCCCAACCCATAATCTGGAGGACCAGTGGATCACTCTTCGTCTGGCTTCTATCCGTCGACCAGTCTGGCATGGGTGACCGTACCAGGAGCTCGAGCTTCAGCCAGCATAGCTCTTGGGATCATTGAAGCACGAAAGCCCCTTCATCGCATCAAGATGGTGATCCCCGAAGGGGGATGATGATGATGGTGGTGATCATTATGAGTTCTCCGTAACTGTTAGCTAAAATCCCTCTCTTTACCAAGACCCTTATTTTGAATATTTATAAAAACATCTAAAGAATTATGTAGCTTAGTTATTATTACATAAGACATTAACTGCAATAGACAAAGGAGAAGTCAGGGGAATTTTGCTGGGTCTTCACAATGGAGCTCTTGAAGGAGATTTGAAAAAGCTCCTTGCGTCGTATG
>JANTCA010005831.1:0-29895 GCA_024741275.1 Chironex yamaguchii
TCTGTCTATCTATCTATCTATCTATCTATCTATCTATCTATCTATCTATCTATCTATCTATCTATCTACCTACCTACGTACATATCTTCCATCCATTTATTAATTCATCCATCTATCTGTATTCATCTATCAATACTCAGTGTGGCGCCAGAGGCCGAAACATGATCCGATAATTCCAGAGGATCTCAAGTGCCAAAACTTTCGGGGTAGGTTGGAGCTCTTAAAGGGCGATCTGCATAGATCTCTCTGTGCTCGTAGCTTTAAACTAGCATGAATATTACTGAAAATTTCGAAAATATGGAGTGCGAGTTTTCGAGTTCCATTTCAGAATTTTTTTGAAATTTATATATTAAATTTATTAAAAAACAGATACTGAGAACTGGAAACTTCACTTCTAAATTTTCCGCCCAGATAAAATACTTGAATTTTTATAATATAGTTTATCATGAATGAAATCGGTTATTTGCTATTGGAAATATACTGTGTTGGTAAGCAAATCATCAGCTATTACAACGGTTTATTGTAGCAAACAAAAGATCCATGCACATACAATATCAATGTATATGTAATTAATATTATTTGGTGGCCCTCCGCGTTCTAGCACAATGCGATTGGGTGACGGTTTTTCAAGTCTTCTAACAACGACTTCCTATTTTTGGGTTTATGTATACTACAAATAGTCTATACTACATTGCCCCACTCAACTTAGATAGTAAGAAGAATATTTAGAACGGGTCAAACATCTAGCACATCATGTCATCATCATCATCATCAAGTTAGAGATGCAATATTGTATACAATATATTTGCGGCAATATTTTCCGACAATACGTAATAACATCCTCTGTATCAATAAAGTTGAGAAACTATCGCTAATATTTTCGGGGTCGAGCAAGAGTCGTCTTATAGTGCTCACTACTACCGAACGTTGACGGCTTAAGCCGAATTACAGGAAAAGTTAATGAATTTCCCCTTACCCACCAATGGGTTTCGTCTCGTAATACCAAGGACTTTGGAAGTCCTTCACCAAATCTTTGTGCCGTGATATTACTTTGTTTCACTCTGTTTACAATGTTTGTGCCGCATGTGTGACACAAGGCCAGCTCTGCTATTACAAACTAGGCCACATGACTCACAAGATACAAGCCGAGCAGGTACAACTCCCACTCTTGCTCTATGGAGATTTTCCTGATTTGACAACCGTGTGTGGATGTGTGTTAATGCTGGTGTTACATTTTTTCTTCCATGATTTTCTATCTGAAGCATCTTTTTCAAAGGTTTTCAGATCCAGTCCTATGTGCTTAAGATTGTCTTTAAGTTTATCCTTATACCTCAGGAATGGGCGTCCGACACTCAAACTACCCTCCTTCAGTTGACTGTACGCAAGTTGTTTAGGAAATCGACTATCATCCATGCGCACAAGATAACCTGCCCACCGAAACTGTGACTTCATCAAGACGGCTGCGATACTTAAAATGTCACACCTAGCAAACAAGTCTAAGTTGGAAACCTTGTATTTCCATATTAACCCACATATACTACAAAGGCAACGCTTATGGAATGAGTCCAATTGGGCAATGTGCCTATGGTATGGGGTCCAGGTTTCTGATCCATATAACAGTATTGAAACAATCACCACACGATAAACTGAGATTTTAGTCTTAAGGGATAACCCTCGCTCGTACTATACTCTTGACCGCAGTTTGCCAATGGCATCCGCTGCCTTTGAAATTCTGTTCAGTATGTCATCATCAAGCAATACCGATGCATTTATCTTGCTTCGCAGATATGAAAAAGATTTAACATACATTAAAGGGTGTCCATCCACAAGGATTGTTTCCTGAGGTTCCTTGTATGCTGGTCTCGGAATCTTTACACCTTCTTGCTGCAAAGGGGTAGGCTTTGGCTGGTAGATGACTTCTGTTTTCTTAATACCAATCGCCAATCCAAACGCTTTTGCCGCATTGGCAAACTTGTCAACTACTTCTTGTGCTTCTTTGTATGACGTGGCAATGAGTGCCGCATCATCTGTGAAAAGAAAGTCATGCACCATTTTGCTTCTTGTCAGTGTTTTAGCCTTGAATCTTTGATGATTGAAAAGTCCCCCGGTAGTTCTAAACTCAAAATGGACACCTCATGTGTAGTCTATAAAGGCATACTCAAGCATGATCGAGAAAAAGAGTGCAAAGAGCACAGGAGCCAGAACACAACCCTGCTTCGTACCAGTTTTTACCTTGAAGGATTCAGAAAACTTTCCATCTGCTCTTACACGGGCCTCCATTTTCTCATGAAAAGATATTATTACATCCAACATTTTTTCAGGGATACCAATTTTGTTTAAGACCTTCCAAAGTGCATCTCTATGGACACAGTCAAACGCTTTGGCCAAGTCAATAAATACAATAAACAGGTCCTGATTTTTCTCACGAGCCTTCTTTGCTACTTGACGAAGACAAAAAATCATGTCGATGGTTCCCCTTCCAGATCTGAAGCCACACTGTGACTTGGGGTAAATTTTGTCAACTAGATGAAGGATTATCCTGTTCAAAATAATCCTAGCTAATACTTTTCCAGCCACTGAGAGCAATGATATTCCACAATAGTTATCGCAATTGACTTGTTTGCCATTATTCTTGAAGAGACGTGTAATTGATGAATTTCTAAAATCAACCATTTTCCCAGATAACGATGAACAATTCCAAAAGGTTTCAAAAGTTTATTCCCCCGAAACTTGAATATTTCGGCTGGGATACTGTCATCACCCGCGCACTTTCTCTGCAACATTTGTTTTACAGCTGCATGAATTTCAGATAAATTAGGAATCAAATCTAGCTCTGGAATTTGAGGTCTTGTGGGCAAAGAATTCAAAACTTCGTCATTTACAGCAGAGGAAGAATTAAGCACACTTTCAAAATGGTCTTTCCAGCAGTTAAGGATGTCATTCTTATCAGTCAGTAATGTTGTGCCATCAGCTGCTATAACGGGTGAGGTACCACCTTGTTGAGGTCCATAAATTTCTTTTAAACATTCATAAAACGTGCGTGTATCCTTCCTGTCAAAAGCAGCCTGTAGCTCCGAGGCTTTTGTGGCCCACCAATCTTCTTTCATTCTCCTTAACTGACGTTGAACATCTCTCTTAGTGCTAAGGTAAGCAGATTTTTTATTGCAGAGTTTTTGTCTGAAATCCAAGCCCTGTGTGAAGAATGCATTTGGTCTAAAACACCCTGAATTTCAACGTCATTTTCATCAAACCAGTCCTGGTGTTTCCTTTTTGAAAGTCCTAATTTTTTCCATGAAACTTCAATATCATCGGTTATTTCAATCTCATTTAACTTTGCATCTAAAGTTGAAGATAATTCCACTTTCTTTTCAGTGTCAAGCTTTTTGAAATTCAACGGCTTCTAAAGGCACCTTAACTGTATGTCTCCTGTCCTTACGTCAAAGTTTCAATGCTGTCTTACATTGAATCAGGGCGTGATCTGACAACCAACATGTATCATGAAACGAACGAGTCAAAAGGATATCACTTCTGTTTCTTTTCCGGGTTATAACAAAATCAATAAGATGCCAATGTTTGGACCTTGGGTGCATCCAAGTGCTTTTACAACGATTTGGCTGCTGGAACATAGTGTTTGTAATGAAGAGTCCGTGCTCACTACAAAAGGATATCAATCGAATTCCATTGTCATTTAGCTTCCTCATACCATGGGCCCCAATCACATTTCCCCATGTTTCATTATCTGAGCCTACCCATCCATTGAAGTCTCCCACCAACAAGATTTTCTCCTGATAGCTTACATTCTCTACTATTTCCCCAAGCTTATCATAGAAGTTGCTGGCTTCTACTTCTTCTGCATTTAGAGTTGGTGCAAAACAGCTGACTTAAGTCGGACTTGTTCCATCCGAGAGCTCCATTCTAAGGGTCATCAAACAATCATCAAATCCCTGAGGAAGAGATGAAAGTGAGTCAGCAATGTTTGATCTTATCTCAAAACCAACACCCGAACTATGCCTTTTGCCTTCTTTCCGACCAGACCAAAAGAATGTGTAACCTTCACCAACCTCTTTTATTTCACCTGATCCTATAAGGTGTGTTTCAGACAAGCCAGCAATGTCAATATTGTATTGTTTCAGTATTTTTGCGACTATTGCCGTTTTTCTCTCAAGCGAATCATCGCTGTCAAGCAATGTTCTTACATTCCATGTTCCAAAATTGTACGCACATTTTCGATTTCCAATTGAATTTCTGTTTTGACTGCATAATTGGATAGCCAGTCAACTGCAGTAAGATGACAAGCTTTAGTGTGAACAAGCTTTTTTAGAGCTCTTTTTATCGCCCCCTCCCTGGCAAGGGAAAGCAGTGCTCCATCTAAACAGATCTGCTTTGTCACGTAGTAGAGGACACGAACTGTGCAATTGTCCATAGGTTTTACACAAGAACGGCCATCACCTACTATGCCGCCAACTGTGCAGAGTACCGACTAGAGGCTTCCAGTGGTATCCTCCACCTGCCTCCACTAGCAGTACCCCATCGCCAGTGGACTTTATTTGCTTGAAGCACTGGCTTACTTTTGATGTTCTAAGAACTTACTTATGATCTTATTGTATTGTGAGTTATTGATAGCTAGTCTCTCATTACTCCAATTTGTTTATATATAAAGTTTGTTTGAGAGTGTTAATGTTCCGTCTTCCACACATTTGCACAGAATTATGAAGATATTATTTAGATTTTCATTCTGTATATAAAGTAGTCACAAGTGCCCATATTGTCATGTCTAACAGTGCAAAGAAAAATAGTGTAAAGTTTTCTCACATAAGGATTAGGGGTTACAATTCCCTTCAAAGGCAAGATACTGCATAAATTTGTGTATATAAAAAGCACGCATGCTAACAAAATTTGTGACCAGAATCGGTTTTTTATAATACGAGTGTGGACTTGCATTAAGCCCCCATGTAAATTTGCCCACAAGTCGCCACTGGGGATTGCATTAATTTGGTTCTCAATAAAAAGGATGTGCATCCACGTGTGACTAGAAAGATGAATAGAAGACAGTATTGCTCACAGACATTTGTGAACATGCTCTTGAGATGAAGACTGAACCAAGTCACATGTCTTGCATTACCATCTAGAAATGCCCAGGATCTCTGTCCATAAGACTGAGGGCTTCTGCCAAAACTATCAAAAAAAGATAGCACGTCCTTGTTTGTTAAAATACAATGCATCCTTTTGTCGATGTAATTTGATAGATAGATCTACATTATTTAGAACCAGTTGAGGCTGGTTGAAATATCCTCATGCAAGTGACCCAATAAGTCCACAGTTGTGTCATTTTCGGTCCACCTTTGTCGCACCTTCAGTTCAAGATTTCCTTTGGTAGGATCGATCTCTTCCATATGTTCAGCTGTATCTTAGAAGAATAAAGCGAATTGCAGCTGTGTGGTTTTCGCGTCTTCCCCAAAGTTTATTAAGGTCTCTAGAATAGCTCGATAGGAATATGTATTAGATGCTGATGAAATAAGATGCCCGACCAGGGAAACATCGACTGAAGATTGTTGCCAATTGGTAATTGATGAGCAATACTTTTGTGGTATCATCTATGTTAGAACCATCAGCCTTGGTGATTTTAACTTTTAAGTAGAGGTAAATATTGGCAAGATCCAAAAACTCTTCTGAAGAGCCCATGATGTTGAGTTCAATAGGTCCAAGATGTGACAGCATAGCAATAGGGTCCACATCGATCATCTTGTAGTTTGATAACTGTTTACCTGCCTCTTTTCCACGGCATGTAGCCGCCAACTTTATGTTTTCTCCATAGATGACATTGTCTACGATAGCTACACTGGTCTTAAGGGCGGCCTTACCCAACATTGAGAGACCACTTTTCATCAATGGCACTGCCGATCTCAGCACACCTTTGAAGATGCTTTCAAGACCATAGCCTTTTTGCAGTGGGGGCCCTCGAAATCCTTTGATGTTTCCTCCCTTTTGCCAATACAGTGGATGTTTAGAGCATGCCTGTTGACGGAAGTAATCTTCCCATTGATTATGTGCAACCACAGTCTTGAAAGTAAATCCTCGAACTCTTCTTAAGTGTAATGTGATGATGACCTTTCCACCGGCAAATGGTATGAGATGATCCGAATTGTCTTTTATAGCCAACTCCAGGGATTCAATCTGATTAAGCTGCACAAGCATGTAGAACAGTTGCTTGTATGTTCTGCAAACATCTTCCCTGTCCTTTCCTTCTAACGGGATGACCCTTAACAAGGGGGTATCAGAGTCCCCCACAATTTGATTTGCAATCATGTCCATGTGGAGTACATGTTGTTAATTCCTATGTCCATGTTGGGCGATGTCTCACTTTCCATAGTGGCATGCTCTATTAAAGTTCTTTGAAACCCAGACAGGCAGCTACATCACCCCCAAGAAGCACTCATGAACCCTTGGAACATGTTATCCTCACACATGCTATTTCTTTACGATACTCAAAATGTATGTTGGGTTTGTTTGTGAAACGATATGAGAGTACATGGCATAAATGCTCTACAGTCGGGTAGTAGTCTGCCGGCACAGTCAGGGCAAACCACAGGCCAATATTGTTATCATACTTGACCACATTTCACCCTCGTCGTACATTGTGAAATGCATGTGGATACTGGATTTCACACAGGCTTGCTTCACAATGCCCATCAAGATTAAGCATTCTCGGTAGCTTAACCCTGAAGTTGGCTAACGTGTTTGATGGGAAGATCGACATGGAACTATTGCTAGTTAGGTTAAACTGATGATTTTCCATAACTAGGTAGGTGTTGTATATCACTTTGTGAGATCTGTTGAAGCTCTCTGGGTATCCTTTCCACTTGACGAGAAGATAGGTCTGATGCTGTCCCACAATCTTTCTCTTTATAAGCTTTTGAATCCTATAGATGTCCTGGTCTGTGACTGTCACCTTCTGCAATTCTTGTTCATAGAATCTCCCTGTGAGCACCTTGTCTTGCAGATCTTGAAGAGAATAAGTCGTTGGTAGTCCCTGATAGATGCAATCTACTACAAAGATCTCCTCACTCCACTTCTGGATGTAAGATTTCTGAAATACTCTCCTTAAGTTACTAATCAGCACCCAATCCCCACATCAAATTTAGGTTTGGTAGGCATCACACTTGGATACAGACAATGTCTGAGTTCTGTCTCATTTTCTTCCGTGACACCATATGGGGAAATTGACCAGAACGGAAGACCTTAAGTATAGCTGCCTTTAGAGCCTTCCCCATCTTGCTTTTCACGGATTCCACCCATGCATAGCGAGAAAACAGGTCAATGACAGTTAAGAGGTACTTGTACCCTCTGTTGTGACGACTTAGAGAAGAGATATCTATGAGGTCCATTTGAAACTGGTGATCTAAGCCGTGGACTCTTACGCATTATCTGCAATAGTTGCGCTGCATCAGATGTTGTAAGATATAGGCTAGTTAATTTTGTAGCCATGTCTTTACTTGACCCATATTTGTCCCGTAGTGTGTGTGCATGAGCAAGCAATGAAAGTGCGCAGATAGATGTCCCTATTTATAAGTGCAGCCATGTGAATGTGTACTGACATGGAAGAGGTTTGACAACAGTAAACAAGCATTTTCATAAAATACCTCAACATCATCTAGTCTGGAATAATATGGATACAAACACAATAAACAAAAATCCCTCCTACTGAACATCTTGTAACAGTTCCCACTTCACTAAAACCTTAAAGATATAATTGTTCATAATTTCTCTACTATATGGTGCTCCAACATGTCAGTGGAAATTGCCGTGGGGCATCCTTCACCTTCTGATACCAATGATTTACGATCTGCTGTTGATTTAGCCCATGGTCTCCTTTAAGTACGTGTGTACTTGCTTGTCCCATGGCATCATCTGGCAATCATGTCCTGATTGATTTGATTTACAAGCTCCATATTAGACCCTTGACAATAGTAACAGACAATTTTGGGTAACTCCTCCCTTAACATATTGGCATAGATGAAGGTCAGCGGTGTTTTGTCTGCAAGCAGATCCTCGTTGTCATCATATTCATCCATGGTTAGGGCATATAACCTCGTCTTCTTCTCAACTTTTAGATGCAAGGGATACAACCTTTTCCTCTTTACTCCTTTGCTTTTCTCTTACAGCTTTTCTTGTTTTTCAGCCAAAGACACCCTTCCTGTCGTAAAAGTTGGCTTTTTGGTGGGTGTCCTCATCATCATCAGTAGCTCTTGCTCTTTACTTGCAATAGCATTATCCCAGATGGGATGAGGGACTGCAAGCAACAAAATTCCTCCTTCGTAAGTGCTATGCCCTTCCAATTTGGCTGAAGGCAGCCATTCAGTTGCATGTATTGACGGATGTGTATAAGAATGCATCCCTTATAGGAGGAGATAACAACATATCAATTCTCATCCTCCTTTCCAAGAGGGAACCTTACTTCCTCTCCTTTATAATTCTCCAAGCCATCCACAATCCTAAGTATCAGCATCTTCAGGTTGTGAAACTGCTGTGCATTGAGTGCAATAACTTTTTTGGTGGGACTTAGAGCTCCATCCTTCTATTCATAATCGTGTAAATGTACGAGAACTTTTCCTTCATATGTAGTCACCAACACATGTTGCTGCTTCTTCTCGTTTGGCACAAGTAAATCTTCGTTCCCCATGGTGTAGCTGCTTCCACCTCTCGTGAATCTCTGCTAGTAGATGCTGCTTTTATAGAGCCGAGTCTAACACCGTTTGATGTCATTTTATGCAGTCGAGATGCTTTTGTATGCACATCTTTGTAATCCCATGTCATCATGACGGCATAGTGTTTTATCTTAGACTAAAAAGCTGAGTCATCCCAACCCTTCTAAAGAAAAGCAATTGACGCATGTGGGAGTATGCAACATTTATGTCTCGGTTTGATGACATCAGTTAACATTAGGGTAATTTGACATAGGTATATTGATGTCATCATGGCGTCATAATCATGTGTATTGGAACATTTAGCTTACATGTCCATAATTTTTAGAAGGACACTCATTGACGTACCTGTAACGTCCAAATCCCTACTTGATGGCATCATCTGACGTGCATCAATCCCTATCCGATGTTAATTAACTGCTTAGTCATGTCTATTTTCTTATAAAATAAATTGATAAATAAATGCTAAGAGGAGACTATGTATCCCTCACATCACCTCCCATGCCGTGAATATGAGGATGCATCTTTTAATAGGGTGAAGATAAATACATTTGCTCTTCTTTTTAGTATACACCATGGTGGAGTTTGCCTGTAAAGTGTGGGAAAAGAAATGTAAATGAGCGTAACCTCATGCATCATCAGACAAGGCATAATCGTGAAAAACATTATCACGTGTCACTTGTATGGAAAAGGCTTTGGAAGGCTTGACTGTCTACATCACCATGAAGCACTACACCATGAACAAGGATAATACAAATCAGGCGGGAAGGCTAACGGTTGGGTAAGAGAAAGTTGCAGCTTGCTCTGCCGCCTACCTTAAGGATGAAGAAGAAATGGCTGAGGCTCAAGCATGCACAGACCACCTGGATTGTGCAATACGAACTGAAGAAGAAGATGCTGAATTACCCATTTCTCCTGATGTTATGGTTGGTGCTGGCATGGAGGGGGAAACATCTGATCTCATCCAAGTTGTAGATGCCTTTAAAGAATGTGCCGCAGGATATTGTTATTACTTCCTATCAGATCAGGATCCTATTCAAACACTGAAAGATGTTATCAATCAACTTAAGGCTTTTCTATCAAGAAAATTAAATTGTAGGGAAGGGTTGAAATGGCATATCTCTATTGTGGTTACTTTCCACCAAGGACAAGAGGCCAGTATTACAACCGATCCTCCTGTAGATTTTAGATCTCCATTGTTTCAAGCATATACTGCAGACACACTTTTAAGGGACTTAAACGGGGTCCTTCATCATTTACAAAGTGAAATAGATGATTTTCAGTTAATGGTTCTGGCTGGATACTTCAAAAGATACATTATTTTGACCTCGTCATCATGAGAGTAACCCACTTGCATGGATCTTCTTGCTTTCCACTACCCTCAGCTTTGTTGAAAAAGAAAGCTATACTGAACATCAAGAATGACCACAATTAAAAGTGCTTTCTCTAGAGTGTTCTAGCAGCCCTTCATCCATCAGCAGATAGAAAACAGGCTAATCGCCTGTATAACTACAAATGATATGAGGATGAACTGAATATTAAGGGGCTTGAGTTCCCTGTTCCTCTAAAGGATGTGCTACAGTTTGAAAAGATGAACTCACCTATATGCATTAATGTCTCAGGCTAAGAGGAAGACAAGTTATTCCTGCTTTATGTTACAAAAGAACGTCAATGGCAGGAACATGTGAACTTACTTTTCCTGTCAAAGGATGACAAAAGACACTATTGCTTGTTTCAAAGTATGTCTTGTCTCCTCACTGCACAACTATCATACCATAATGGGGAGAAGCATTTTTGCTTATACTGTCTCCATGGTTTTATAAGCAGGAATGCTCTGGACAATCATCTACCTATCTGTGCATTGCACGGGCTTCAAAGAGTGCGGATGCCTACAGAGGAGAAGTTTGCATTTTACCAAAATACAGAAGCAACTAAAGTGCCCTTTTACCATCTATGCGGATTTTAATTGTTTGCTCTGTCCAATTGCAACCTGTGCTGGGTCATCTGCATGTTCTTCTACCAAGCCTACGCATGAGCATGAACCCTGTGGCAACTGCTTCTATCTGGAGTGGGATGTGTTTAGATCCCCACCAACAATTTTCTGTGGCCCCGATGCATCTATGCATTTCTTGGATGCTTTGCATTGGCTGGACGGAGACATACATAATGTTCTAAAGCACCCAATGCCTTTGACGATGACTGATGAGGATAAGGAAAACTTTGCTGCTGCCAAGCACTGCTACCTATCCAAGGAGTCCCTGGGAAGAGACAAGGTCTTAGATCACTGTCACAATAGGTGCAACCTAAACTTTAAAATGGATCCAGAAAAGCTTAAGATACCCGTCTTCTTCCACAACCTGCATGGTTATGATGCACTTCTACTGCGTTCCTATCTCCCCCGACATGGAAAGATTAGTTGTTTAGCCAATAACATGGAAAAATACATACGTTTTGAAATTGGTGGGCTTCAGTTTTTAGACTGTTCAATTCATGCCAGCTTCTTTTGATACTCTATTGAATAACCTGGATTGGACTTGCTTTTTCCACACAGCAAGGTGAACTGACAAGCATAAACTGCAACTACTTCTACTCAAAGATGTCTGTCTATACGACTACATGCATACTTGGAAGCAATTCGAGGAAATTCATCTCCCCCCTAAAGAGGCCTTCTACAGTACTTTTTCCCAATTTTATATTTCCGATGAGGATTATGCCCATGCCAAGTCTGTGTGGGAAGCTTTTAAATTGACAACTCTTGGAACTATATCTGAAAACCAATGTGCTTCTGCTAGCGAACATGTTTGAGAACTTTAGACTAAAGCTGTCTGGATCACTACCACCTGGATCAGGCACATAGTTACACAAGCCCTAAACTCGCATGGCAAGCTGATCTCCTACATACCGACATAGAGCTGGATCTTTTCACAGACCTTGATATGCACCTTTTCATAGAATGCAGAATACGTGGTGGGGTATCCATACTTGCTCACCGATACGCAAAAGTAAATAACCCATGTCTCAGTCATTAACGGCAGGAGATTTTGTGTGGCTGTCTGACGATGAAATCAAGGATGTCAACCTTGAAGACATTGATGAAGGGGGAGAAGAAAGGTATATTTTAGAAGTAGACCTACATTATCCTCCACAAAAATGATCTTCATTGTGACTATCCGTTGGCTCCTGAGTCTTTGAACATAACTCTTGATCAGGTATCCCCATATCAGAGGACACTCAGTCGTCATTTACAAGTACAATCCCAAAAGAAGAACACTAAGCTAACTCCAAACCTTTTTGCAAAAAATAATTATATGCTACTTACGTCACAGTCTCGAGATTCAGAAAATACATAAAGTTCTATATTTTCATCAAGCACCATGGTTGAAGCCCTACATTGATTACAACACACACATGAGAGCACAGGCCCGCAACTCTTTCGAAAATGACTTTTTTAAACTAATCAACAATTCCGTATTTGGGGAGATGATGGGAAACTTGAGGAAGCACAAACGGATCAAACTGGTGTAAAGTGGCGATCACTTACAGAAGCTAGCTGCAAAACCAATTTTTAAGCTTTGCAAAATATTTACTCCTTTTCTTGTTGCTGTAAATCTGCAAAAGACATTGCTACTCTTGAACAGACCAATCTACCTCGGATTTTAAATCTTAGACCTTTCTAAGATATTAATCTACGACTCCCATTATGATGTCATCAAGAACAACTATCCAGAGAGATGATGTACCCTCTTATTCAAAGACACTGATTCCTTATGCTATTCCATAAAGACTGACAATCTCTACAAAGACTTCAAAGCTATTGAGGATCTTTTTGATTTTTCAAACTACCCCACTTCCCATGCACTTTATTCCACGGAAAAGAAGAAGAAAAATTGGAAAAATGAAAGATGAGCTATTGGGAGAACCTATGGAAGAATTTGTCGGGCTAAGGGCGAAAATGTACTCGTTAAAGTTTGGAGGAAGAGAAAAGAAAACGGCTAAAGGAGTTCAGAGGACTGTGCTGAAAAGGTACATAACTCACGATGATTACACTCTCCTCATTTGACAACAAGCAATATTGGAGGATGGGATCACATCTATACCTCATGGACACTATTCTGTAAGCCCATCCCCCCCCGTAGGTCGTATACTCTTTATACACAGCACCCTTTATCTCGTTTTGTAAAGTAATTTATCTATGTAAGAAAAAAACCAGAAAAAGAAAAGTAATCGACAGTTGTCATCCTTAACCATCCTACTATTTTCCCACTCCCACCCTTTCCTGTTTTCCCTTCCTATCTTTTTCTGTATGTTCCCCTTTTTTTCCTCAGCTTTAGAGCTTTTTTCTTTGCTCTATTTAAGCTATAGCTCATTTTTGAAGAACGATTCGGGCAATTGTCTTTAACACAATATGCAATTATCTTACCATTGTCTTCAACATCCCATTAAGATGCGCACCATTACTGTCAAATACTGCGTCTTTTGTTCCCTCACACTTAAATCATTATCCAACACTAAGACACATTGGTTTTCCCTACAATACCCTTCAGGCTACTTCTACGTCACTACGCACGTCAACCACTCGTCCATCATTTCCCGGAAGTGTCCATCATTTCTTTGTTTCAAACTGCCCGATTGTTCTCCAAACAATCAATTCGGTCTCTGATTGGCCTGCTCACTTTTTATGATCACTTCCAGGCGGCAGAACTCTCACTTTTCTCCCTACTGTAAAGCAATGAAATACATATTCTCTTCCTTCATGATACATGAAAAAAGTTTCATTGACCTTTGGAATACCAGGATCAAATATGGATGCGTAGAATTAGTATACGCCTGAGATAACTTGAGTAATTGTTGAAAAGAGTTTTTACTTTCTTATTTGTCTTACTTTCTTACTTTCTTATCTGTCTTTCCATTTCTTAGAAACCTTGTACATCTTGCATCCGAGTTTCGATTTCAAATGTTATTTTTTTTTGTCTTATATTATCTTGTTGTTGTAGTTCCTTGCATGTAAAGCTTTCTAAAAAACTCAAACAAATGGCTACTTATTTCTGAAATTCGCGTTATCGACAGCCTTGACAATCGAACTATTTTTTTTGCCTTTAAAGGTTTGAGTTTTCGGGAGTTTATTGTAGTCCTTAACAGTCCACCGACTCTCTCACTCTTCTCTTCTTGGTTTTCCTTATTCCCTTTTGCACTGCCTTTCACCCTTCACCTAGCCATTTGATCGTCTCTTTTTTGCTAATGATTTACTATTCTAACTCACACTACAAATTCAGCATTGTTGGACGTTTTTGTATTTTGACGAGTTTAGGTGAGCAGTTTCAAACACCTTCGTCAAAAAGTTTAGGTTTAGTTTTAAAATAATTATTCATAATGATCGAAAACTTCCCTCTGCCGAATAATTTTGATCAGTCAGGTTAGGTTTTAATCCTAATTTGATGTCTGACTAAATTGGTTACATTTTGGTAGTATTATCGGGTAATTTTTGTTAATAGTTCTCATCCAAAAAGATTATAGGAAAAAATCATTTTTTGAAAGTATGAATTTGTTAAATGTGACAATCTTCAGTTTGCGTAAATTTTATAATATGCATTGACAAGGGCAAATGCATGTACATTGAACATCTCATCCTCATCGTGTAAAACTCATGGAATAAACCTCCATTTCTTTGAGCCCTTCGAATGCTAATTAGCAGGAATGTCTCTCTTCAGATTCCAACAGTAATCAATCATCATGACTACATTAAACCTTTCCTGATACCTGCTTTCCATATCTTTAATGTCTTGATGGAATTCCTTCCCTTACTTATCAATTATTGTTCCCAGCTTCTCGGGAAACCAATCCATATGTGGGAATGCCTATTATGTGAGAATACGTATTTTGATGCTCAAAACATTCATCAGGTTTAGCTTGGCAAGATCTTTTAGTCGACGCTATTTCAATCTGTAAGTTGGCACATGCAAAACCTTCAGAATTCGTTTATTGTAAGAAATATAAAAGAATTTTGCATCATATGACTTGAAAATACCTAAAAACAAATATGTAGCTTAATTCGGAAAGTTAACCTGATAAAGAAAAATGTGATTTTTGGATTCAGCAAATCAAAATTATCAAAAATCAACTAAACAAACATAAAATATATAACTGATGTTGCCCAGTGTTATCAGTGCCAATTGTTACGCATACTTGCAAACACACAATTCCCAATCATTCCATGTGATATATATGAATAACCATTGTGAAATAAAATGACATACAAATCATGTTCATTTTAACATTCTTTGTGATAAACAATGTACAATATCTACTCAATGTACAAGTCTTCACTATGCGACAGTAGAACACATATGATATTAAGCTTTATTGTGCGGTAATGCAATATCATAACGTCTTACTTTACCTATATCATACTTTTAGGGATAAATACGTGCAACTGCTACTGCAAAAATGCGGAATGCTTGATTATGTTATGGTGTTACATATATTGTGCTGTGCCATTTGTTAAGATTACGTGACTTTGTGCTCTATTTCCTACATCTTGTCATTTTTGTTTTCCTATGACAGTTTTATTTCAAGTAAGATTTGGAAGACCAACGAATAGGAACTGTTTAGACGAAATCACAATGTATCAAAGCTGTGAAAGTTTTTACAATTTGCCTAGACAGGGACCTATGCTTTTCTTGATTACGGCAATGCTGTTCTTGCATCTAAGTAATCGAGGAGGTTTCTTTCAAGTAGGTCGATAAATGACTGAGTGATATGCCGAGCTTTAGTGGCTGGTACCGATCCCTCAGTAGATATGGCATCCAAAAGGACTAGAACTTGACTTTCCATTAAGGTTTTAAATTATTACGTAATGCAAGCCATGTATTGCTAATGAAGAAGTGGTTTAGATAATGTTAAGGTCGGCATAAGTTGCAAACAATAGTGATTAAAAATACAAGGAACTCGACACAAGTGATGACACTGATGCCAGTCCACAGACCAAGTTGTCCCCCAATATCTCCGAGAAGATTCTCAATCTACCAAAAAAATTAAAAGACAAGTAGGAATTGTTATAAAGGATACATAAGCAGAAAAGGGACAAATAAGTTAAGCTACTCCTAAAGCAATAACACTTTTGATCATTCCGTCGTAGAGCCAGATGGGTGTGGACCAACCTCCTAAGCAATTGATTTCGTTGATTACTGTCAAATCCAATTTTACAAGGACATCATCATTCACATTTGCTATAAATGAGGTAAGCATAAAACATGATCATGTGATCTGCACTGAGGATGGATAAAAAGAAAGGTGAATTCTGAAGTGCACATTTCCGCTCTCCCTTTTTATGTAAGTAGTCATTGTGTATAAGGAGGAATTTATGCAAAAAATGTAGAAAGTGTGTTTTATACCACCATTACTGGCTTTGACTTTTATTAAAACATGCATCAACACTTTTTCATTGTCCTTTCATTCATTATGGTATTCTTGTGTATGATTTCATTTACGATACCTTTTACCGTCTTCCTTGCTCACTCTATTTTGCTCTTCTTGTGTTTATACTGTGTCTAGTCGCTCTATATTTTCATTTGATATTAACAATCGTCTCAATTTGAATTGGTTTTTTATCTGCAAGTTTGCTCTGAGTCCGCCTTGCACATATGCATCTATCAAGCATTACTGATAAATAGAATAACAGAAATATATATTTGCGTATATATAAACGTACATCCATGATTAAATTTATCCGTAAAACGGTGATAAATTTTGTACATAAGAATAGAGAGTAGTATATATGTTGAAGAAAGGAGAAGAAAAAACTACTACATCGTTATCCCTACAAGCCTGTTCAGTGGCTATCTCTATCTCAAAGGGAACTTCCTTAAAAGGTGTTAGAGAAAAATAGGAGTACCAGGATAACCTTATAGTATTCTTTGTCTGTGATTTTTTCAACATCCATGACCTTGTAATAGAAGTTAGCTTTTAACAAGTCCTTTCTAGGAAGTAAAGATATTTTGTTACTCGATGCAAGTAAAAATTTGCTACAAGTATTGAAAGATAGAAAATAGAAACAGGCAAGTTAAAACTTCCATTTCGCAGTAAAAAGAGAACATACACAATAGAAGAATGCAAACATTTTCAGTATTTATTATTAATTATGGTACTTTAGCAAGTTCTCTGTTTTAATTTCAGATGTACTATAACAAGATACCTCCTTTCAATGAATGAGTAAGGTATCACTTTTACGCACCCCCTCGACGGGTCATGCTCCCTCTCCTAAACTTTCCGTGCCTCACATTCATTGCAGGAAGATGCACTAAATGACTCTTTGTTTTTAATACAAGAAAGGTGCGATGTTGCAACTGTGGCCATGTTGTAAATATATACACCATTATCGTCTCCTCTCAGTTTGGAATGGCTTTTCATTATAACTGACGAAACTAAAACTTTGTGTTGATGTATGTGTTGACATCCAATCAGATTCGGATTTTAGAGGCAAGGATTGGGGGGAGCTAGATAATGATCGTATGTTGGTTCCACGCCCTTCAAGTGCCTTAAAAATAATAGAAATACTCATTTGTCAATTTCACTTTATAACTATAATTCCTTAAATCTTTGCTTTCTGTAACATGTAATTCCAACCGTAACTGTAACGTTACACAGTATTCATTTATGTAAAGACTGAATCAACTTTTGCTTAACTTTAATTGTAAATTCAAAAAACTCATCAAACCTAAATTCTTTTCGCTTTAACTTTTTGACTATTTATCCGCAAGCTTTTCAACGTATATCCTGTCTTTTACGTCATTTTCACAAGCAATGATCATCAGGCTGTCTAGCCGATAATCAGACATTTTTTACCTCAAATACGTCTTCAACAGCTTTAATCTTGAAAATGAACGTTCACTACTTGCTACGGATACTGGTGCAGTAAGCTTTTGCAAGATGGGGATACAGGCATCTCTTGCCAGCCAACACTTTCGATGCATCGCAGATTGTCTTTGGGTTTGTCTGCATAATATCATTTTTAATTTATCTGATGTCAAGAAACAGAAGGTCAGCATCTTTGAGATCATCGGGAAACATTTGACATAAGAGAATGCAGTCATCTTTTGTAGCTTTATGAAGCAGTTGTGGATGGAGGCATCTTAGATGACCAAAGGACTCAGTTAATGCTTTCTCGATATCTCTGCACTCTCTTATGAGCCTGTCAATGACCTTGAACATTTCAATGCAGTAATGATCTTTGAAAGTATGAAAAATGGCATTACCTATATTCTCATCGAACCTTAACCCTTCGTGGCCTATATCGCTTTGAATACTCCTGTTGTGCGGGGAACGGCTATTTCTATAACTCCATCAATTGTACCTTCATCTCTTCAAATACCAAGAAAACTTTTTACCGAATCAAAACAAACTTTACCGAATGACACAAAAATATTGGGGGAGTTGCACTCCCACCCCCCCCCAGTAAGTCCGTCCCTGCGTCCATAGGTTGCTTGCTAATCTTATCTCACAGGGATGTATACGTGTACAGTCATTCATTTTGAGCCGAAGCCTGTGGAACACCGAGAAAAATGTGCCTACTGTCATTAAGGATATATTTGCCTTCCATAGACTAAAAGAAATTATTATGATAGTTATAAAGGCGTTCCATTATTTGCCATCGCAAATATTTCAACTTTTTGACTTTGCCAGGTAATATCATGTTCGTATGTGTTATGATAATAAAGCATTTAGTGCTGCTGAAATACTGTGATCACGGTGACCATCTCGTGACCAACATTTTATAAACTATATCCATCTGAATGTTTGAAAACAAAAACAATGTAAGATGCGCCAGTTGGTATTTAATCACAGCTGGTTTCTACTGTACTTAAGCAAGGCAGTCTTCAGTTCCGACAATAGCTCAAATCCAGTCCTTAACAAAACGACGTGGTCAGTTTAAATGAAGCTGGCGGGGCAGGGGTACACACTGAAGAGGTCTTTTCAGGGACCACGGCCTTTAGTTTTGCTTAGTCTCTATCTCCAATATCACGTTTGTCACAAGCAAAAGGGAACCTTCAAACTAAAGTTGTTCTATATTATTCCTTTTCAATACCGACAATGAAAATATAAGCATTAAGAGAGAAGATTTATAATGCCATTCGTTTTCCATATTTCCTGCCATTAGTATTTTGACCAACTTATGGGAAGATGAAAAAATGTCATATTGAGTTTCAATTTCTTCATCTCCTTCTAGTATTTCTGGGAACATTTTTTACGCTACCCATTACTCTTAGATTCTAAAAGAATCCCGAGAAACCTCTTTCGCTAAAAATGGGGGGAGATCTTCCCACGCATTCTCCGTGGCTGCTACACTAACTTAACAAGATGCCGCTAGTGAAAATGATAAAAGGCAATAAACTTTGACGTTCTTTTTGACCTTGATCTTGATTATACAGACTTGGCCTCTCGACTTATATAGGTAAGATTTCTCTTATATGGCTATATATGGGGTGTCTCACCTAACTATGGAAAAAGCCTCTTTTTGCAGAACCATTTTTCTTCCTATGGGATGATGCGAGTTTCTCATGAACAAAATTTAATTGTGACACAGAAAGACTTGTTTCTTTTGGTACTGTTAGTAATTTGCTGCTGTTTAGTTTATCAATTTATCAATTATTTATCAATTATAAATTATCAATTTATCAATTATTTATCAATTATAAAAATTTGTCAATGGTCCATTCCGACTTGTAAAGATCGATCGGCAAAAATTCATTTTTTATAAGCAAAATTTCTTGTCGCCCAGAACCCACCCCCGACGCTCAAAACATATAGTGACGCCTACCTAAAGACTTCGTTATTTCACTTCGTAGATGCTCTGTCAATAGATTTCAAATGTTGCTCAGTGCATCACAAAGTCGAACACCTCTTTCGGTGTCAAAGAAGAAGTGACGTAATCGATTAATCTCAAATGTTCCAGAAAGAGACAAAGATGATCTTACCCCCATTTTTCCTTTGTTACCATGTCATCAGGGTCCTATAGAGAAAATTAAGATCTTAACTAACGGTGGGTCAGCAGGTAACACCATAATTTGTTGGAGTAGCATCTCATACTACATATAAAGAACTTATTAGAAGAATCGATAAGTTAAGGTGACTTACCAGCGTGGCTACTCAAATTCCTTAAAGTCATGAAGTGACTCTCTCTTTCCACCTGTCTATCCATGTAGATATTGATATCTCTTTAATATTGTATCTATTCCAATTCTCATACCTTTGATGTTCTGTATAAGTATAAATTTAGCGCTTGATCTTTAAGAGTCACTCATTTTAGTTTCACGGGATGTCTAGTGGTGTATTGCTTGAAAATATCTAACTTTAGTTATAAAGCAACAAATCAGTTGAAAGTTGGAACTAGGAGAGGGAAACAAAATGGTACACAAATGCTATTATCCACAATCTTGTACAAATAGAAATCCCCTGTTGGTAAAATGTGAACTTTCATATTGCCGATGAAATATAACAAGTAGTATTAATGCGCGCATTTCAGTTACAATAACTGGGTACAGCACGTGTCTGGGTCCTCATGAATAATTATGAAATGAAGCGTTCAAATTTGCTAAAACACTTTGCTCCTGTTAACTTAACTTAGACTTTGACATCCGTTATCGCCTGATTCCATGCTTTCTTTTTTAAATTCTTTTTATTATCATTCTAGTTTTTCTATTGAAATTGTACGTTATTTATTACTGTCTGTACTGTAACCACCAGGATGCTCGCTTTTTCGTGTTCTGTCGCACAAGCAACATCGTGTGATTACCTCCGCCAGAAGGTTATGTGTCTGCTAGGTTTGTTTGTTTGTCTGTCTGTCTGCCTGTTGACCCGCAAGATAACTTAAACATTATGGATGTTTTTTGATGAATTTTCAGAGCATGTTGGTAGCTTGTCGTGCTCTAGCTGATTAATTTTGGGAGATGATAGGAAACAAAACGTTGTTGGATGTTGGATCACTTTTCCGATAATGAACTACCGGTGAGGAAGTCTTCATGGGGATAACCCAGTTAAAGTGATATCTTCATAAACGTAGCAAGCAAGGGCATCGTCGTGAAGGAAACCCTTGTTGATAGAATAATTATATTGCCTTGGCCGAGGCTTGGAATTTCTGAGTGCTTTTAGTTACAGCTAGTTTAAGAATGTTTGAACCATTTCCAGAACAAGACGATAGTAATGTTCAACATATATAGATGCTCATTAACGAAACCTGTATAACCGATACTACAGTCAAAGCTTTTAAACAGGCCCAATCATAAAAGTGCATGTATTTCTATTTATTCAGCCAAAGTTAGAACTTTTTCCCTTTTGCAAGAGGTTGTAGATTATGTCGGTAGGGTTCCGTATTTCTTTGTTTCTAAGGACAATTCCATCACCTTTTATTGTCATTCAAGCTTGCTTCTCTTCTCCTCATCGATAATTGTTTTTCTCTTTTACCTTAATGTTTCTCTTCCTGTCTTCCTGAGCCAAAAGGGAAGGGGGAGGTGCGAAGTCGAGTACTATGCTACCCCCAAGACAAACTAATGCCCAGTGATCTTTCAAGCGATTCTTTTTCTCAGAATATGGGCAAATACTATTTAAAGTCACAAAATTTAACATTACAATCTCAATTGCTCATTTACAGTGCCAATAATATGCTAATCAGGCCAACTTATGCTTAGTTTATATTGCTTTTATATTTTTTGTGATTGTTCTACACATGGTTAAAGTTTTCTTAATACCTACGTATAAATATACTAACGTCAGGAGAAAAGTTAACCCTATTTATCATGTGTTTACTTTCAGGACCTCAAAAAATTTCTATTTTCTTTTGTAAAGCAAGCACATTTAATGTCAATTGGCATTACAAATATGAAACTCTTTGTAAGATTTAATGTTTACCTTAAAAAATTGTGATCATTGTGATATAATCTCAAAAACCATGCCGTCAATACGTAATGGTTAGAGTACGGTTCTGCATTCTGGAGACCCTTGTTAGAAGTTGTCATAATCGCAAACTTAATGCTCTTCTTCTCACTCAAACAAGATTAATTCTTCTTAACCTACTATGAAGTTCTGCTAAAGTGTGTCATGTTACTTTAGTAATAAGGAAAGAGGTTTGCTGTTAACGATGTATTATTAGCAGGTAGCCGTCTCCTTTCCATCATAGATGACTACGATTCTTTGATTGCAAAGCAGCCACACGGCTTTAAAAGCATAAAAGAATTGTAATGGATATTTACCTTCTTAAATTTGCTTGCTATTTGAGACAAGGCAAACTTTGATGGGTAACTAGCGCTTGATATCTGATAACGTACACGACTTTCTCTGGAAAAAAAGACACGAAACGTATTAATATTACTGTAAACGAATGACGTTTGTTGAAATAATTTGATACGTAGTAGTATCTGTACGACAAATGCCAACAGTGGTCAATTTGTTCGAAAAAAACCTCCAATGTTTAGGCATTTTTATTCAATTTTTTAGTATAAATCGATTTTTTTACCGATACAAAACAATACAAAACAGTTTATAGTATCATAAACGAGGATATTCCTAAATGAACACATACACTTTGCAAAGGTAAGATTTGGGTTTAAATATTGAAACTATATCGTTAAGCTTTTTAACAGACATAATACATATACCACACCGACGAAAGCTAAAAGTAATTGATTTTGCGTATTAGTAGTGCGTTAAGTGCGTATAAGGGTAAACATTTGATAAGAAACAATTTTCATATTTTATTCAACTACGACAATTTGTAATTACTTCTGAGCTTGAGCCACACCACATCAGTGGCGGATCCAGAGGGTTTCAACATTTGCGGCTGCAACTGTCAGATTTTAGGCAAAGTTGTTTTCAAACCTTTTCCTCGAACTGTAATAACTTCTACAATATTAATCCCTTTTACTCACAACTCAATCAAGCATTTTTGGTTCACCTTGTAAATTTAGGGAATGTATCTAGCGTTACATTATCAGAAGCTGGCTGTCCTGTGGGGAAAGCCCTTAACTTGCTAGTTGAGGTTGCAAGTCAATTCCAAGGGAGTAGATGACGTCAGATCCCCTCGGTAACACTCACCTCTTTAACAAGTGGTGAAAAACAAAATTGGTATTGTAAGGAAGTCGAATTTGTTTCGATAGAATGTGACAAACATATTTTCGAGTACTGTCTTTTAAGCTACTACTCTAACGCACCGAGTAGTCGATGGGGGTGATAATCGGAGTGATTGATAATTTATGGAAAATTTATAATAGTGGGGCTGGAATAACGGGGGGGAATGGGCGGGATTGAAAATAGAAAACAGAGATTGGTAAAGAAAACTTTTCAAACGAACAGATCTATTCATATGCAATTCGCTTTTCACACTTTTCCTTGCGCTTCTGTACACGGTTTCCATTGCAAAGGTTTCTTTTCCGGAAATAGTTACTGAAGTAACTACACTTCTGATAGCATCGGTCTTTGTGAAATCAAAAGTTCACTATTTGAAAGACTTTCATTTCTTGATTTTCAGATTCTTTAAATTTAATAATAGAGTGGTTGGAATCACAACGGGAAGTGGAAAAATTCAGAAATTAATCATCGGGAGGTGACGATTATTCAGTACTCTGGAGTTTTTTTAAGAAATAGCCAGAGGAATATGAGACGTGTTTTACACATCTTATAAATTTTGCTCGGGATAAAAAGTTATGCCCGTTTATGGTGTTAAAGGCTATGCTCACTTTAACATGCTTAGGTTACTTTATAAAGTAATTTAGTATACACTCGTAAATCGGTGTGGTCCTGATCCCCAGCACGCCGTTTCTTCCAAGCAACGGTTAGATTTTATGCCGGGTCCGTCCATGCACATTTTGTTTGAACACGAATGTATTACTTCAATATTCAAACTTCTTAAAGGAAGGAAATATCTTTAAAAACTAAACCGAAACTATTCCCGAGAAGCAAATTTAGTTTACTTGTGGAGAACATACTGAGTTAAACAAATACATTTTGGTAAAGTATAAAACCTACAATTATGGACAATAATTTTTTTATTTGACCTTAAGTATAAAGAGATAAAGTATTTCAAAGTAACATTTATTAAGACAGTGACATGATTCAGTAGAAATACCAATGGAAGATAATAATAACTCAACCGTATTGATAAGGAAAAGCAATGCCTACCTACAATCGTTCACAAAAATTGTGAGACTACATTAATTTTTCGCCCCTTCCCCTTCAAAGCAATGTTGTTGTGCGAATTGAAGAGGAAGATGAAGGTAAATGATGATTTCATAACAACATTGCTTTGTACGGAAGAGGGGCATGAAAATTATTGTCCTTTTATTGAAATATAGAAGAGTTTACTTAAGAATCAGCGAAAAATTGTTTCACTGGAAAGGAGTCTCAATATATTTTGTCTCAATTGTCTGAAAAATATCTTAGACTTTTGAAATATTGCTTGATGATGCTGATCTGTAGCGGTTGAACTACTTCATATTGTCGTATGAAATGGTATCACATCATGAATCAATATCCTATCCTCACTCAAAAGCAAGCCTTATTTGTTTATTGGGAGGGCGGGGCCATTTCAACGGAGCCTTGGGGGTACGGTTGCTGTTAAGAATTTGATATATAACAAATTGTTGATAGTTACGTAATGAAAATAATAGTAACAAATGAATTTTGACAGTGAGGAGACGATTGTAGGTCTAACATGCGTTTTATATACATACAGGCATAATACGTCACTGATCATGTTACGTAACGAACAAATGATGTCACTAGATGGAAACTTCCGGAAAGTTCCGGAATATCCTGGAAAATTCATCGATACTGTTCACCAGAACAATAAGTTCAGAAATTACCAATTTTAAGACAAGTCGTTCAAATTGACATGGAAAATACATTCCATATTTCGTTCGTCACTTAATCATATCTGATGTGTTCTGCTTTAATTGTTACTAAAATTGTTATGACAAAATTAGCAAAAATGGTATTTTTAGCTCCTAATTATCAGACGCCGCATTACTCTCTTAGCTACCTGCCTAAAGCAGAATAGTAAGTTTAAATGTGAGATTACTAGCAATAAGAAGCAATATGACCATTTTAAGGAAAAGGAAGAGCAATTAATTTTAACAGTCTGCCTTACACTAGACAGTGGCGGCGTGGCTTTGGTTTCCCTGGGAAGGCCAGATCAATTTTCGTGCCCATCGCATGCAATGTGTTTCCATAAACGCACACGTTTCTACAACTGCTACAATGTTTGATGTCTTTTTCAAAGGCCATTGGAAAAGAGACTTTTTAAACTTAAGTTAAAAATTTCATCAACATGTTTTGACTGAAAATGCGACTTCCAAATGTAAAAATGAAGCAATCCTGATATTTGATCTTCTGTATCGTGGAAGGTATACTTTGTAGATTATTTTTGTTTAGAAAATGAAGAGTATAGAGTCACTAGACCTATAAGTGGATGGTGCTCACTCTCGTTGTGGATATATTTGAGCCCGCATTTTGACCTTGCCCATTATATCATACTTGTTTTTACAGTAAGAACCGCGTTTCTCATCAAAATCAACAAATAGATCTTTGAAGTATATTATCAGATATCATGTACAGCAAAGTACATCTAGGCCCCCTTCTTTTCTTCCTCTTGAAGTCTAAAGGACACCTAACCAAAGTCATAACAAAGCTTTTCTCAGTTCTCCCGATGATCTTGCAAAAGAGTCAACGACTTTTTATTTGTCCAGCAAAATTTTCTTCTCCACAGTCATTAACAGCAGTAAGTTTGATTTCTCGTTGGGCATCACTCTCTTCCTCACCACTCTCTGAGTCCTCATTATTTCTTTTTGTTTCGTAACCAGATCGAATAAACATTTCAAAATTTGTGGCAAAGCTGTATAGTTGATTAGCACATCCATGTGAATCCATGTCGTATGTACAACGGAAGCCTCCAGTAACTTGCTTGGTGCAAGCAATGATAATGACTTCAAAAGTTTCCTTTCAAAACGATCTTGAAGGGAATTTAGTATCGTATCCAGAACACTGTGGAATGTGTCCCATTTCCACTAATGTATGGCTGGGTCTGCTAACTGGTCATGCTGGAACAATCCATCCATCATTTTCCTGCGACAGATTCTGGTTGCTCTCCATTCTGCTCCTTCAGACTCTGCTTTTGTTCGCTCGATTATTGTTTCGGGAATCTTTCTCATCTCTTGCAACTGCAAAATGGCAGAATCAACCTTTTGCAGAGCATTTCTAAAATCTACATTAATACTCTGCAAGTATCGGTTTAGAGGACCGGTAATTACAAATATTTCTCCAAATAGACATGCAGTTGCTGTGATCTGCCAGCTTTGGGAAGATGCAAGCAATCTTCAAATGAAGGATCTGCTGCAAGTTTCTCCAACACTTTTACAATGAAGTCAAATCTTGTAAAGAACGTATTCAGGAAATATTCTTTTGCATTCCATCTAACTGTATTCAAGCGCTTTATCAAGAACACATTCAAGCTTTCATCCTTTTGGGTGATTTTTTAACAACGAGTGCACTCTGTGCGAGTTATTGGAAAGATTGTATACCTTTTCCAGGTCACCAAAAAGGCTGATCACATTTATTGCGACACCAGCTGCATCAGAGTGGACCAATTTCAGAGCATGGACATAACAATGAAGGTATGCAACGTGATTCCCAACATTTTGCCAAACAAGCTCCTGTAGCCCACTGTAACACCAACTCTTACTTGGTGCACCATCGTAAGTTTGAGCCACAAGCTTCTAAAAGTAGCCAAAGAGAGCAACGTAATCAAAACATTGGTTTGACTATCCTTTGATCGCCCTGATTATCCTTTGAAACTGATCTAAAAGGATGCCTAACCTAACTTTCAACTGAGCAAAAGTGATCAATGCACAGTTTCTAGCCCAAGCACGTAATTTTAAAGGCTTTTAAGAAATACTTTATTATGGCATGTGAAAAATTGAGAACAAGACTGCCAAAAATGAATGCAATCTACACATACTGAAGTCCAACCAGCCATCAACACTTTCCATATTGGTTTTTCCAGCTATTGAATCCAGTGATGGTAAGTGCATTTCCTTGACTATCAACCGATGCTGGACTGCTAAAAAGAAGGCAAGGAATGCAGAAAAGGCTGTCCTCCATCAAGGAGTAGGAAATCCATCTACACCTTGTTTTGCTATCATGATGAAAAACGTTTTGAGAGTATTATCTTAAACGGTCATTATGTTGGATTTCTCTTTGTTTTAATGTTCCCTTCTTTTGGCTGGCATGTGTTCATTTGTATCAAAGCTACTTTCTCAACATCACCGATGGCTATTCCAACAATGGAAGCGGGATCAAATGTGTTTTTCTCTTCATAAATACCTATATTTCAATTCAAGAAATTTCAGTCAACGGCAGGAAAATAAGATTCTCCGACAGAGTGATGAGTTGTTTCAGGACCATACCTATCTTCACTTCTTTGATATATTTCTATCTCTTGGTCTTACTCTGTTTCATGTTCTGGTCTGTTGGCAAGTGGTTCTTCAAACATGTTTGTTTCGACATGTTTTGTGTCTTCGAAATCAATGGTACTTTCTGGTGGCTCGAGATTGTCCTTGCTGGAGCCAAGAAGTTTGCTTGGCTTCAGGTACTTCAGCATGACAGTTCCACTTGTTTTGTCTTCTATTTCATGGGTATTTTTGCTTTTTTTCTGCCCCGGATTTTTCCTTCTTGGAAGGCAGGTTAGAAGAAATTGCTAAGAAGAAATGAATAATATAACGCTTTATATTACAAGTTTTTGTGATATGATTTGAATTTCAAACCTTTGCTTTACACATATTTTTTATAAGAAACTGCTAATAAGAAACTCAGACCCTCAGATGGCCAAAAATGTTTAGAAACTTCTGCATGTTTTCTTTTCTTCTCGTTTGTTTCCTGTGTCATACTGCTGGGAAAGTACTTGAGTAATTTCTAAACACTGGACTAGCTTAAACATAACTTTAGTTAAGTCAATTTCCTTTGTGAAAAATTTCAGACAGACCATTACATTTCTTATTGGAATGTAGACCAGCTGATCTTAGAATGAGCAACACATACGTAAGAACAATTAGGCACCCTTTTTTGTTCCATAATTTGGTAGGCAAGGAAACAAGTTCATTCAAAAATGCAATATCTCGCAGAATTGCACCCAAAAAGAAGACATTCAGTGTGAATCCTTTTTCATTCTATTCTGCATTCTAGGTTACGTATGCAGTCTTGATCAATCTGAAGTACTCCGAATCTTCAATACTGTTCTCTAGAGGAAATTACTTTTACAATAGTTCAAAAATATTAGCCAATCTAATATTGACAACTCGAGTTAATATGTTTTCTCAAGTCCATTTGCGTAATCTTCTTACACTTGAAATAAATTGTAGGTTAGTAAGTATCCGGAACCTTGCTTGAGTCTGCATGGAACTAAGGCTCTTAGTTAATGGTTTCAAAATTAGTGCCGACAAGAATCAATGAACATAGACTAAACAATGTATTCGCAAATGCATGGTGGTACAAAAGTGGAGTTTCCCTTGCCAAACAGAAGCTATTCTCTGTTGTGACAAGGTCTCTGCCACCGTAACTATAGACTGCAACATTTAGGTGTGATTTCAATTTCCAAAAGAAGCTTTTAGTGCTGTGGCCTGATCCAAGTTTCTAACATAAAAGAAACGTATACAATTTCTTTCAACTTAAAAGTTTCAAGCGTCCAATCATACCACTAAATGAATGTGACTGCGACTTCCATAAAAATACCAAAAATACAGTCCGCCATGATATACGGATTTATTCTACGAAACCAAGAGTTATGGTGCTGAAAGATTCTTAGAATTGTCAGATTTTAAGTTCTGGAATCTTTACGCCCACTATCTCTGCACTAGTAAACATTTCAAACGATGATTTTGAAACCGGTTTACTTTGGACAATACTGGGGTTCATTCCAAGTACTGCAATAAAGGAAACAAGTGAAAGTAAAGTAAAAATATGTTTAGGAATTCCTATGATCAAAGTAAATAGTTTCATAAGTTATATTTTCTCAGTATTGGAGTTTCTTAATTTTTTGGCGAGCTGAGAGTTGAGTTTCCTATAACCAGTTTCTTATGAAAAAGTAGTTGTTTTGGCAAGACCCTTTAATGCCCAAAGCTGCAGATCATAATGTTTTAAGGGGGCTGCAAATATCTATATGAAAATGAACTAACAAAAATTTGGTCATTAACATTAATACAATTTGTTATTCACTTCACAGCAAATCTGATGAGTGGTTGCTGCAATTAAAGTCTGGCTTCATTTTCCATGTGTAAATAAGAGTACTTTTCATTACTGCCAAGCCAAATACCGCCTTTTTGTTCCTTCCACATCCGCAATTCACAGCAGGTCTTCGCAACTGTGCTTCATCTAGAAGTCTGCACGTCATCTTATGAGCGCAGGGAACGAGATGACACAAATATTTCCTGCTGGGCCATGGCAAAATAATTCTTGCAATGTTTTTGAGAAGAGAAGTACTATCGCCATTTACAGCTAATTACCGTATAGAGTAGGATCAATAAATATGATCACGGCCAAATGGTACAGACAAACAATTTGGGCAACTCCTTTTCCTTACCAGCACCAATATTCAGGGGGCATGCAACCCTGCCACTCCGTCACTGACACTAGTATTATATGATTTTGGATTAGACTGGATTCCAGCTAGGTCTTTAATAACCATTCAAAATCATATACCATGGATTATACCGATATTGCAAGAGAGACGTGTGCAAGATTTTAGAAAGATTTTGTACAAGTGCAAATGGTTATATGGAACAATTAGCCACATATCTACTTATAATGAATTGCCTTTGGTAACATTCTCAATAATTTTTAGCCTGTCAGCTTCTTACTGTGTACATATGATACTTGCATGATCGCAGAAGACCAACTAATGCTTTGATAACTTTTTTCAAAAGCGAAAAACTAGTACAATACAGCACAGAATAGGAAAAGCGAAAAAAATTGGACCAGAAACTCTAAAACCCAAATGGTTACACAAAAAGGGGTGTATCATTGCGACAGGTGGTATTTCAGTTTCATTGTTAATTGCTAAACTTTTTCTTTTTTCCTTTCTTCTTTTGATTGTTCTCCTTCTTTTCTAACGAAATTTTCAAAATAAGAAATATTTCGAAGGTTGATAAGTCTTAATTTC
>JANTCA010005842.1:0-29894 GCA_024741275.1 Chironex yamaguchii
CATCCGCTGCTTGAATCATCTCTATCGTTACACCATCTGGACCTGGCGCTTTTCCTTTCCTCATTTTCTTCATTGCAGTTCTCATATAGACTGTTCTTAATTCACTTCAGAAGGCACTCATTGAAAGGACAACGAAATTTTGTGGAACTTATGCTCCTCTATGTTTTATATTCACTGGTCTTACAGGTGACATTGTACACTGTTGTCTGAATGAAAATTATGCTTAAGCTTTGTCAGTGCTTCATCAACTTCATAAGGCATCTGATAACTTGAGGAAGGAAGAAAGCAGAAATTGAGTATATGTTGTGCAAATGACACAATTTTCTTAGTGGAATTTAAAAAAGGCTGAAAATTCTTGGTTGTAAACAAAAGAGACATATTTCGTGTTAATTGTATCACTAAATCTACAACTGTGACATTCGTTACAAGAATGGCTATAGTGAAGTTGTAGCCCTTTGTTCAAATCAGTTTGTTGTGACCTGTGAGCTCCATCAGGGTTTAAGTCAGGTTGACCATTACAAATAAGGTATGTTGTATTGAAAAATCTACCTGTAAAATTTTATGCTGAGATAGACATTTTAGTTGGGTTTGAGGAGGTGCATGTTTTGATATAGAGCAGTATAGAACAAGATATTTTTTATTTGCAATGCATTATTATCAAACAACCACTTTGAAAGTCTTCGATGAATAACATTTGTAGAAACATATGTAGGCCTGCTATATCTTAAATCTGTTTTCATTCTCTTGTTCCTATGCATGAGTCTCATTGCTGTACTTTAGTCTCATTGCTCCTCAGTTTTTAACTGGTACATACATGACTGGTACTCATACAAACTAACTAAACAGATGTCCAACAATATTAGTAATTCCAATTACTAGAGCCCATGACAGCCACGTAAATGATTGTGTAGATTTTTCCTGAGGTTTTTATACCAGCTGTTGTCTTTTAACGGCCGGTTGACGAAAAATCAACCTATCGGTTGCCGTTAATGGGTAAAACAATTGCACAGCCCACCTCCAAATCACTGCAAACTGATTTAGGGAGGCGACTCTTCGGTCGTGTATGTCAATAGGAAAATGACAAAGTCTTGTCTGGTAGTTGTAGACTGATGATCATTGTGCAAGAATGTTGGATAAAACAGGTTGTATTGTAAAGTAGGTGAATCAGCAATATCTGAAACTATTTTTTTTATGAATACTTTCAGCAACCGTCGACACTCCATCTTTACATGACAGGTGGAGAGCAACCGGAGACTATGAGGCGGCAAGGGCAGCATTTGTTAGTCGTCAAAAGATGGGGCGTCTTGGTAAAGCAGACGAAATAGCATCGCTTGCTGTTTACTTGGCTTCAGATGAATCACTTTTTGTGACTGGACAAGAATTCATTATTGACGGCGGATGGTCCTTGTAACTTGATTTTGATAGTTGATATCTGTTAAAACTTAGTTTCAATTATTAGACTCGGTACAAGTGGTAGAACTAAACTACAAAATAGGGCATGTTCTAGATGCCCTAATGTCCAAAGAATTTATGAATTTTTAGTATGTCGTCTTTGCACTTAATTTTTTGGGGGAATTGCAATAATGCCTAAACAGTGGCTCTTGAGCCGCCGCCCCCTTTGACGTTTCCCCTTTGAACAATCTCCCCCCATCCCACCTCCAACATCCTCATTTTCAATACTTTTTAGATTATGATAAAAATGGCTCATATCGCAAAGGATGCTTCCTCAAAATGAATTTCAAATGAAACAATTTTTCGATTGTATCAAAATGATTTATTCACAAACGGAATCAAGTCATCAGTCAGAGCTAAATTAGAATGAAAATTCATTATCATCAGGCTCAATGTGATGCCTGAGCTTGGTGTTCTGCCATCAATAGTTCTATCTGGGGCTCTGTATTAGTTAGTAAAAGTCTTAAGTTGCCTTTCTTGGTTGTATCCAAGCGATTTTATTGTTTCTTCAGGAGCTGTAGCACAGCACTGAATCCTCTCTCGACAAGGTACAAAGTTGGGAATGCAGTGATAAAAATTTTCGCTCTTCGCCAGAGTTGAGGGGATGCTCGCCACTTTTCCATCCAAAGTTCTTCGTATTCATCACGGAAAAAACAATCCTTTGATTTGATGTCATTCTGCAATGTTATCAATTCTTTCTAAGTTCATTTTGCACATCGAGTGCTTTGGCTTTGAAGGGATTAATGGTCCACGAAGGGATGTTAAGGGCAGTCAAGTCATGAAAGCATTCGTTCATTTCATCATTTAGGGCACCCAGGTGTTCACAGTAAATATGGAGAAGCTGGTCAGGTACTCAGTACTAGCATTGTGTTGGCAAATAATAGTCTTATTTACAGCTATCCCACTGTTGTTAAAGGTGACTGCCTGTTGATATTCTACTGTTACTTTGTTAAAACATCATTTGCTTTATTGCTCTAATGGTCTATTAGTTCAATTTAAAACAGAACTAGCCCGCAGTAGACTGTCTGCCTTTATTAATCTCGTGAGCGTAGTTGAGTGTGTGATGGTCTTACACCGCTGTGATGCTTAGGGCTAGGGGTACCAGTTTTTATCCCAACAGCTAGTAACAGATAAACAAGACACAATTGCCTGTGTAAATTGCGTCATTTGAGCACAAAGTCACAGTTTAAAATACAAATATATCAAGAGAACAAATGTACTATTTTAATTGTCGAAAGTAATATTTTATTCAATAGTTAATAAATGCTGGAATGTTATGCAAACTACACATTGTTCTACTGTGATGTATATTAAGCACCGAATCGGATCCTTGCAAAAGCCTGGTTATTATGACACATAACAAGAAAAAACAGAAAGTCTTCTGATCACTGCAAGAGAACACATTAAGGTGTAGACATGTAACAGGCACCAAACATAATATAGCCAAGACTCGGATGAATCGAATAATCGACCTTCCTGCATACACACCTCTCGTGATTAATCCGTATGTTGATTTTCCTGTAGACAACATTAAGCATCATCAAAGCAACTACATTTATTTTGTAAGAATTACAATTTTTGTATCGGTGAAGTAAGCATGAAATATCCTGTGCGTATCAAATATGGTTGTGACGATGTAATGAAAGGTCTCTTTGATTCGTAGACAATACATTATAGACACACTGCAGTTCATTAGATGTCAAATGCAGCAGTTTGCCGGGCATATTTTCGTACGCACAACGGTTTTGTTTACCTACTTCGTTAAGACTACAATCACTGCCAAAAGTTCTTGGTACACTCTTAACAATTTCAAAGCTTAAAGTTACTCTTTAATTAAGAGAATTACCGCTGTCTTTTTAAGCTGCCCCTTTCTCCCCAATTACAATATTGCTACGTCCCAAGCAGTTGCAAAAGCTTTTAGAAATGTTACGATAAACAGTTGCTATGAATGCTTTCTTTTATCACGCTTACATACCAATATTGTTAGAGAGGGTAAAGGAATTAAGCATTGAAAGTATAAAAATGTCGCAAGGTGTACCAAGACTTTTGGCAGTGATTGTAGGTGACATATCCAGGTGGTTAATTAATGCATATAAACATCAAGAGAGAAATAATTTGTTTATTCAACACTTACTACTTAAATTAATACATACATAAAAGTTTGTAACGTTACATATTAATGTTGAAAATCCTAGTCTTTGTCAACTCAATGGAAGCCACGGGTGATCAAATTCTAGAAGGTCATGTTTTGTCAGCTTTTTTCCATCCACTCTACAGCTCAGAAATCACCTAAACACTGTATCAACGTATCTTTCACTCTTCTACAAATATGTTTATCGCTATGCAAATTTGCGAAATTGCGCTAAAAACGTACTTAAAAGCTTGTTGTCTGACACTCTTCACAGTATGAATTGTCAGAAAAGAAAGTATATATATCGCAGAAATACGGTTGCAAGCGCTGGTAAAACAAACAACAAACACGCAATAATTTGGCAACTCCTCATCCTCTGAGGACGTCTCCCTAACTAGTTGCTGATAATAACATAAAATACTAATATTGATTGTTATGATATACGTTGATTAATTTTCGAAAGCAACCCACGTTATACAACAAGTAATAAGAATTTCACAATGAATCCACAATGGCCGAAGTTAGACAATGGTACGACGATTATAGAATAGAGGGGAAAAGAGACAGAGGAGTGTTGGAAGTAGCTTAAGAGGGTGAGATTAACATGAATTACGTGTTTGTTAAGAGTAGATTTTAGCCCGGTGATACGACGAGTTTCTTTAATTTTTGGCTGATAAGCAGATTGGTCAGATTCTACATTGACAGTGCATCCATCTGAGAGGGCACATTTACATTACGGTAATAAATGAAACATTGTCTGAATTTGGTTGTTCCCATCAGTCAAAAGATGTTCCCATTAGTCAAAAGATGGTCCCGAACGCGAGCTGACAAATACCCGTAACTTTCACCTATATATCGGGCAATGCAGCCTGCGCAAGAAAATTGAAAGACAACTCGTAAACAAAGCAAGGATTTTCTAGGATGGGATCATTCACACTGAATATGCTACTAGTCATAGAGAATCTAACACTGTTTGGCTGACTAGATTCTTAAAATAGACCAATCAATTACTAGCCCTACTTGTGTTGTGCCAGAGAAAGGGCGCAGTTTAAGAAATTTTAAAACAACGAGTAATGACCTTCTCATGATATGTTACAGAGCTAGGGGAAGTACCTTAGGATGATAAACGAGTCCTATTTAGATATACCGTCGCAATTTTATGAATTACATTACCCAGGAAAAGGTGAATGCGAAAAAATACACCAACTTTGTCAACTAGGTAACTTTTTCAACTTAGGTCTTTATCAATCCGACATTATAGGGAAAACCAGTAGAACTAAAATACTTCGTCAGTAGTCCAGTGAATGTGCTTTTGTAAATAAAACAGAAGTGCTCGTTGAGTGAGGGTTGTTCCTGCGGTAAGTGTTTCTAGGTAATGTGCGTTTGGGATGCATGAGGGATGCTTGTGATTGTTCAGACTGATAAAAGTGATAAATACGGAGATGGAAGTACTTGGTAGCAAAGACACAAGTTCAAAGAGCAAAACAAGTTGTAACAATATTTTTCTTGTACATTCAATGCAGAACGTGATACATATTCTCAAGGTTAGTTTGACGTATTTTATATTTTTGTAGTGCTTGCTGTAGAAGACCTTTCACTTAGATCTGTACCTGCTCAAATAAAATTATGTTTCCACAATCTAACCGCTTTTACTTACTAAAAACCAGAAAGATTGTTCACAAAAAACTATTTTACGACCATTAGTACCAGAAGCAAAAACAAGGAATATTTTGGAGTTTTCAAGAGATTTACTACATTCATACCCTAACTTCTTTTTTGCGGGGTATGGGACTAAAAAAACGGCTATATATGAATATCTTGTAGGTTCAAAATACACGCATTGTTAACGTATACGCCAATAGCAGAGATCCATGAGCATAAATGGACGTTCAGTGTTAGATGATTAATACTCTTTCCACTATTTGTATAGAGCTATTCGGGTCAGTAGCAAAAGTGTCAGATTCGTAGTCGTGAGACCGTGGTTCGGATCATCGGTGGTCGCAATCATACCTTAACTTTTGAGCTATTTTAAGCTAACTCAGCAACGAGGTCTAACATAAGTATAGATAAAGTTAGGATGTGAATATTTGTGGTATCTAATCAATTGAATTATAGGTAGTTAGTGCCTTTAGCCTGTGGAATAGTTACAAAAGAACGATTTAATCTTTTGGATATTGTTGGATGTCAAAGCTGGTCGATTACTCCGACTCTTCGTCCTTGCTTGTAAAGTATTGGCCAAACCTTCATAAACTTTATTGGAATCATGTTATTATATTAGTTCGAAACAAAATCTTTTTCAGAAATAACCACATTCTTGGTAAACTGCTTACGAGTAGCATTTGTTATGCTATCCGTTTCTAATATTTTTTTCTTGGCTTCGTGAAATCTTATCGTTGGATAGTTAGTGTAGTCATAGTGAAGTTTCAAATTTGAACAATCTTTTTGTGGTACAAAACTTGAAAATCGCCTTGAAAATTTGAGTATGAAACGTAAGAAAGGAAAGTATATGTATATGGCAACCTATTTATACGAAACATGCAGCAAAACTAGCCAATCCTAGACAAGAAAGGAAGCAAAGAAAGAGAAAATGAAGAAGCAAACGATTATTGGAAGGGTCCAAGTGAAAAAACGAACTCTTTTTGCCTAGAGAGTACTGGTTTTCTAGTTTCTTAAAAGAATAAATGACTAGAATGAAGTTTTTTTCAGCAAATGTGGCCAAAAGGCTGGGAGATAGGGAAATTCTAACTATCGCACTGCTACGCTAAAAGGTTAAAAAATATCAATTAACAAAAATAAGGAATAAAATACGCCCCTTGTTAGACTCACCTACACATAATCAGTTGGCTGCTTGGAATGCCGAGGAAGGAGCTAGTAGATATAGCTTGGGTCTCTAATAATTATCCCTATCCAGCTTATTTATTTCCGAAAGCAATTCAAATTACTGCTTACTTATTCAGATTCTCTCCTTATTATTATATATATTATTTATCTTTTTCACTTTAGAAAGTTTCCACTTAACCCATCAGTGAACTATACGGATATAAATGAACTCAATTTAAAAGCCCTGTTTTGTGTGTCTTATTTTCGAAAACCACTTGATTTGTCTGCAGCTAGGTATTGTCACCCAATATCCCCCCAATCCACTTATTCACACCCTACCCACGACTTATCAATTTTATTTTTTTCCAATCTTCCCCAATCAAATCCAGTTCCATTGTTACTCGAGACCCAGAACATATTCCCGCAACTGATACATCAATGACATTATGGTTGCTTAATTTTTCGTTTTGCCACCATTCAAAATTGCCGCCAGACGTTACCTGCGCCTCACCTTGCAAGCAAGACTAGGCCATCTAGAGCCTTCAAGCGTGCGCCCCCCTCCCCCCCATGATATAAAAGCGCCGAAAGCGCTACATTTCCAACTCACGCTTTCAATGTGAGGCAAATTGTTATTTAATGGTCATCTTCAATGGTGGCAAAACGCAAAGTTGACCAACCACAATTTTATTGAAATATCAGTTGTAGAAAGCCAAACGGCGCCTGGGAAATCTGTCTCACTTGGTGTTAATGATAATTAGTTCAGTTTCTTGTAAAAATAAGTAATGTTTTTTGTTAAATACAAAATGTTTGTCTCGTTAATGTCAACGAGAAACCTATTGGAGGTAGCGTGAAGAAACGCGTTAGACGTTATCTGCAGAAACGGATTCAAAGTATTAGATGCAAACTTCCAATATAGTCGTTACACGTCAAGTTGAATTCCTTAAAAATAAATTATCACTATTCCCCATTGCACTTGTTAATCCTTCGGACTATTAATCCCCCCCACTTCCCCGGAAGTTCTGATACGCCCAATAATTTGCTACTACCTTAGTCTACAGGATAAAGTTTTCTAAATGTGGACAGTTCCAGTCATACATTCCTATGCAGCTCCCATACAATGGTATCTTTTTGCCACCATTCAATAAGGCCGCCATAAAACAATTTGCCTCAGTTATCGCTAAGCAGATCGCAACCAGTGAGCTGTTAGAAATAACTTTATAAATTATAAATTTCTTTATGTCTGTGATCACAACGGAGTAGGACATCTGGCGCCTTGGGGGCTTTTATAGCATCGGCGCCCCAACACAAAATCCTCGTCTTGAAACACAACTCTTCTTCCAACGCTTCTTTCAATTTGCCATGTTCCCTCCTGGCAGCCTCATTTCCGATTTCATGTTGCCAGTTCTACGAACCAGTGATGCACATTGCTGTAGGCCTCTCGGAAGAGACTTGGTTTAGGTGGTGAAACATCAATTTGTGGTAGCCTCTGATGTATGGAAAGTACGCCCTACTTTCATTTTAAAATTCATTCGAAATGGCAAGGCACCGCATGGTGCGGAACATGAGCTACGAAGATGGTATGCGGCGTCTTTCTTTGTAGAAATATTACGTTGTTTGCCTTACTTAAGGAGGATCTAATTATTTCTATGTAATCTTCACTTTTTACTGTAAAGAGTCGAGCATTTTCTGACTAAGTAATTGGTAACCAATTGTTGACATCATAGAACGAGTTATTTGTGGATTTGCGTCGTACTAAACATTCATTTGAGACAATCCACAAAGCATGGTTAATCGTACCATGTTAAAGCTTATTGAGGTGTCAAATGACTTCCTTTCGAGAAATCTCCGTGATCTTTAGAGCATGTTATTAAGAGAAAGAATCCAGATTATATAAAGCGTTGTTAATTCCACTACTGAGACCCCAGTGAAAAACGGAATCCTGCTGTAGTGAATGTTTCAACATCCACCAGAATCTTAGCTTTTTTTTCCTCATGACACCAACAGTAAAATAAGCATTCATCATGTATTACATTCGTAAAGCAAATATTGCGAAAATTGCACAAAAATTGCTTTTAATGACATAAAGTCTTGTAGCCAATCAATATACTTATTTAGTTTACAATAACTTGAAAATGCTTATATGAAGTAATGCTCGGAAAGTTTTAATTAGCTTAGAATTTTTGCAAACATACATAACTATGAATGTCAAAGAGTCTTTTTATTATTGCGAGGAATAAAACTGTTGATTACAAGTATTGTTTTCAAGATTATTGTAATCAGTCCTTTTTGTGAACAAAACAACATGCATGTAGCAAATTCATTTGCACATGCGATTCACACAATTATTTCATATCCTCAGGAATTGCCACTTGGGACTTTCTCAAAGGTGTTGTGAGATCTGTCAGTAATCATGGTGTATTGAAGGACATGGATGTGTGGAACATCAAAGTACTGTGTTACTTAAGTGAAATAACAGTTGTGACTCAATTTGTGTGTGTGTGTACGATCGCATGTGTCAAACAACAAGGTCTGTGTAATGAGTATGCAAAAGAAGACTTACATCTTTCTAATTGTGCTGTGAAGAAGAGTCCTTAGAGTGAGCTGAACAGAACACCAGATCAATGAGTGGATGAAAGGACAGGAGTAATGAGTGAGGAGAAAGGACTTTTGCAACAAATAAAAAAAAGAAAGATCAGCAATTATACCCACTGAAAAAGAAAGGACAGCAGCTTATTATTGACTGTAAAATTGGGAGAAACACCTGGAAAAAACAGACAAGGAAGAAGGACAAAGCCATGGAAGCCATGGAAGCCATGACAGCATCTTGGAGTGGACATGCAAAACTATATCAGATACAAGCAGTATGGCAAGAGGAAGGTGCCCATGGCTCCATTGAGAGATATGGCCTGATAGAAGAAGAATATGAGACCTGTGTTGAAATGGAAAGTAACTTGCACTAGAGCAGAAAGTGTATCTTAGTGGTAAATATGCATTAGAATAAATTTAAAAGGGGGAAAAATAGTTAAAACCCTACCTATTTATTTTCTTGTTGCCTGAGGTATTTTTTTCATTTTTGTCAAATTGTTACTGAAAGCACCTAACTTTAGATCCAATTTTGTGTTGTTTTCCATAATTTTCTCTTTCAATAAAATATTTGTGATGTACTGTACTATGAAAAAATGCATGTTTAAATAGAGTTAATTTAGAATGTAATTTTCTGTAATTAGATATCAAATGAAGATTATTATTTCAATTGTGATAAATCATGTAGATTTGAGTATCCTAACTTCTTTCATTAAACACTATGTGTATATGCTGGAGTAATACTGTTTGCAAACTATAAGAATTTTATTACATTTTTTATCCTATTTTTATTTTTGCATTAAATATTATAGATTTGTCTGAAGATGTGTATGGTAGATCACTAGATGAGCTTGATTATGCAATCTCACCTGCAACAGGTAATATATTTTAAGATTATTTGTGTGTATGTAGTACACTATAGTTGAACAGTGCTCAATACATCAAAACATGTAGAGCATATTATATATGTAGTATCTCAACAGACACAGTGTTTTACACATATTTGTCAAGAGTGGGCATCACCACAATAGCTGCACTAAGTGGGAGCCGACTGGGCTCGAACTAGTAACCTTCAGACTCAAAAGCAAACACTCAAACCTATGTGCCATCATGGCACAAAGCTTTGGTGAAGGACTTTCAAAGTTACGAGTCAAAAGGTACTACATGTATCCGACACTGATGAAGGCTTAAGCAAAAAGACAGAAAAAAGTAATGAATTTCCCTTTCCCCACCACCAGGTTTTGTCTCATAATACCAAAGAGTTTGAAAGTCCTTCACCAGATCTTTGTGGCGTGATAGCATGGAGGTTTGAGTGTTGGCTTTTGAGTATATACAAAATGTCATAACGGACTATTATCGTAGCGTTGTCGAAATTTTAAAATTTTTACTGTTGCCTTATACATTCACAGAGTACGACCGTGTTATAACTGCTATGACTGAGACATTTTTCATGTCTTGAGTGAGAAGCTTTCTCTGAGGATATATTTCTGGAGGCCCTTCTTTCTCCATCATCCTCGTATGTGCATGGCAGTAACGAAGTTGACAAAGACTAGGATTTTTAAACAAATCTATCTTTGTTTGTGTGCAGAGGCTCAATTCATGTATTCTATGCAAAGTAGACATGACCCAACATTATCAGCATTCATGGAGGAGCAACCAATAAATGAAGAAGATGAATATATAGAAGAGCAAGACAGTGAAAGCTACCAGGATTATGTAAAACCAAAGTTAAGACCACATGAAGAAGGTATATGCATTTTATATTTAAAGAGTAAGAAAGTATTTTATAAGTTATTTAGCAATAGCTTTACAAATAGTGCTTAACTGTTCTTTATTTTTGTTGGTATCAATGGAAATGAAAACATCCACAGTTAAAAGGTGCCAGTATGGGAAGGGTCATGTTGATAACTTTACCAAAATTTCTTTTGTAGTTATTTGTTAAAAACTACGAAACTAGTTTTTCATTTTGATTATTTTTTATTAAAGGAAGTGAAGTGTTCATTAGATCATGGATGAAGATAATTAAATGTTGTTAAGATATGTATGACATTTGGTAAAGAATATTTATAGTATTGTATCTTTGAATACATTCAGAATGTTTTAGTCATATTGTTTATAGTAACAGGACTAGGCCTGTACACTCAAGGTTGAATAATTGATAATCAATTACTTGTCTTGGTATTTGGTTACATCATTCACTTATCAAATGTTTGGTTGTAAGTGAATAGTGAGATTATTCAAATTATTTGTGTACCAAACAATAGCATAGCAATGGCTATTTGAAAAGCAATAACTGATCAAATGATTCAACTGATCAAATAGTGATGATTGATCAAATAGCAATGACTGATCAAATAGCACGGACTTACCGAATGGCATTGACTAATCAAATAGCCATGACTAACTGGATAGCAATGACAAGCCAAGTAGCAATAACTGATTGATTTCTAACAACAGATCAAATAACTCTAGCAGTGACAGCAGTTAATGAAAAGTTTTTGAGTGTATGGGAATTGTGTTCTATAGAGGGGGTTTTGAGCTATTATCTCTATGAATGAAAATATCAGAAAGGTGGAGGGTTATCAAATCAATTGGGTGACGCAATAGTTTTCTGTGACGTATTAGAAAAATTTATAGTTTAACATTTGTTTATTGGTAATGTAAAGATTGAATAACTCTTTATATTTTATATACCATACCCAACAACTCCCAAGTTTTGTGATGCCTTTCCCATATTTGCTGAATAATGAATAACTCAATAATTAATGGTCAACTCAAATATAATCATAATTAGATACAAATATGTAATTTTTGTGTTTGAATGTTTTGTAGTTGCATTTGTGCATTTATTTGATTTTATCCCATTCAGAAAAGTTACAGTCCGGATTAGAATATATAAGAGATGTGATGGGAGAAAGCTGTGATGATGGAGCAGCAACTAAGTACCTTATTGAACATAACTTCAATGTAGAGAAGGCTCTTGATAGCATGCTAAATGAAGGTATTGTATATTTTCATAAAGGCAACTCAACGCACCAGACAGAAAGTAAAAATTTGATTACCCATTAAAATTTTATTTAACTGCTTAGAAACATTTTTTTAATGGAGTATACTATGGATTTTGTAGAGAAATAATTATATGACAAGGGATTTTGGTTATTGTTGAGGTATAATAATGAGGTGAAATGTTCAGGTACTGTTTTTCTGTAGTCTGTTATCATTAAATGTGAATGGTATCAGTCATTTAACAGTGGTGGAAATTTGTTCAAAGTGAGCAGAGAAGAAAAATATAATCTACAGAAATAACTGTTTTGTGTTTTTACAGGAGGCAAGCAGAGCTGGAGCAGCACATCAACATTGGGTGGAACAGGTAATTTTTATTCACGGATTATGTTTCTATTTGCAAAATGTATAAAGCAGAGAATAGGTTTAAGGTAGCCTGTTGCTCTTAAAAGAGATCATGACTTTGATATACTTTTCATGGACCTGCAAATGACTCAAGAAAATTTTGTGAAATACTAATGGCAAAAAGAAAAGAGAAGTTAAGAGATAGTAGGATCAAGTTCATTTATCTAGCTTTAATCAGTTCAACTTTAATTGGTTAACCTTTCATGTATTGCCAAGCTGTTGTTATTATGCTGACATGTTGATGTTTACTCATTTCAAAGCATTATTGCAATGGAAACTATGTATTGACATTAATTTTACAACTTTGATGTAAAATTTGAAGGAAATGGGTTTTAGGGTGTTAAGATTTTTGTTTTCAAGGCTGACTTATGACACTAGTTCTTTGTTTCCAGAGAATAATGATAGTAATTGAATTAGTAGAGATAGAGGCAAAAAATCTGGTGTATGGTATATAGCTTGTAAAAGCCTAGGAGAGGAAAAGGAAATTAATGTGCATTAGCTCATGATTACGAATCTACAAATTGAGTGACTGCGTACCCATTGTTGCAAAGACCAAGTATAGTATCAGTAGAGTAATCATATTAGTTTTGACAATTTTACTTCTGATAACAACCTCACGATTTGCCTCTATCTTTTCTCCTTTCTTATTGCATTTTCCTGTTTATGCAACTATTTTGGGTGTTTTTGGTATGGCTGGATACATTGTGGCATTATCAAGGTAAGACTCTACCCAAGACAACTCTTTGGTATTATGCAATAAGTCACCTGAAAATGCTAGAACAGAGAATGTAGGCTATAGTGAGGAGGGATTAACAATTAGCTTAGAAAGGAATGCTGCAAACTCTACCAAACAAACACTTCATAGTCATTCTAGTGGTCAGTCCTCGGTTGGAGGATTGATGGGGCTTTCCTTAAGTAGTATCAGCAGAATATCCAAAGATAAGGACAGCCAAATTGAAGCTTCTCTGCCAGTCTTTGGTGCTGATGGCAAGTATAATTGTGAAACCCTGCAACCAGCAATTGGTTGTCAGTTTAAATCATCAGGACTTATGAATTTGACTCTAAACAGTCAGAGTGTGCAGGGAACCTCTGAGAACACCAACGGTGGTGAAAGTGATTTAAAGAGTCTCTCATCTGGGATTATGGGAATGGATTTAAGTAGCATTGCTAAACATGTAAATAGTTTAAGCAATAATGCTGTATTGCCATCACAAGCAGAGTTTGACTCAAAAGCTAATCTAAAAGATAGTACCAATTCATTTGGTACGCTGAAAGGTTGCATTTCTAGTAGCATTAGTAGTCTAAGTGGTATCAGTGGTTCCAAGAGTATTAGCAGTTCCAGTGTTGTCAGTTTATCTGGTGATTCCAGCAGTGGCCATGTTTCAACTGTCATCAGTAGTGATGTATGTGGTATAGATAGTTCTGGTTTGAGTGGTGTCAGTAATTTAACTGGTATTGGTGGCTTAAGTTTATCATCACTTGCTTCTGTAGCAGGACTAGATCAGTATAGTTTGTCTGCAAGGAGTACTGAAATCCCTAAGTCAGAGACTGTTAGTGCTCTTCAAACTTTGTCAGGTGGTGACTGTTCTATATCATTGTCTGCATTAGCTAGTCGTGTTAAGGAATGTAGCATCCATCATTTGTCAAATGCCTCATGGGCAATAGGAAACAAAACACCTGAAATGCCAAGTTGTAGCAGTGATAGACAGACTGGCATAAACTTGACGTCTGCTTTAAAAATAAGGCCACGTGATACGCCAGCCAAAAGAGAGCGGGAAGAAATTGTTGAAGGGGACACTCCACATCTTAATGTAGATTCTGTGACCAGAGGAAGTTTGTATCAACCAAAGAAAATGAAGCTGAGAAGAAAACCGACATTTTTTGCTCGGATATTATGTGCGACGTATAAACACGGTAGAGAGACACGACATGACGAAGCAGCAGTCAAAAGCCAACATCTTGATACTATACCAGTCAATGTTACTCTTGTATCAGATTATCTTTCCAAAGAAAACATCAAAGATCTTATATTTAAATTTGAAACGGAATCTCCGGATGATATTGTGTTACTGAGACAAAGCAAAGCTTTTTCAAGAACAGGAGAACGTGTGTGAGGACCATGTAGAGTTACTTGCAGCTATTTTTTGAAACTCGTTTTGGCCAAATTTGGATGTTGAATTCCTGTCGCTGCGTTTGCCACTGTAGCAGTGTTCTGTCAAGTGCAATGTTAATGTGTAATTTACTGTATGTGTATTTTATGTACCTGTAAATATTTTGACGTTTTTGATCATACGTGTTGTTATCTGTACTTTATTGTTTATACTACGTAACAACCTTGCATAACAACTTAATAACAAAAGATGAATGTGGTAGAACCAGGGTGGTTCATCTTGTTAAATGTACCTTGGAGTCGTGAGAACTTAATGTGATAGAACATATCTCTTACAACATTGACTCAGCCTCCTTTGCCATGACCTAAGATGGTTTTTGAGGTTAATAAGAGAGGGACGATATTTTGTCATACCGTCGCTGTTATATTCTTTTTTACTGTTTGTTACTGCTGTAAAAATTGTAGCTAGGTTTGGTACAGATGGGTACATTTCTTTGTTAAACGATGTAATTTGATAAATGAGCTGTAAATACAGAACATCGTTTTACCGGGTCAATTTCTTATTTTAGTATCAAATCAATCTCTAAATCTCTTCCCTAACGGTCATCATCATTATCATCATCATCAATCATCATCAATCATCATCAATGATCGTCATCATCACCAATCATCATCATCATCATTATCATCATCATCATCATCATCATCAATCATCATCATCATCAATCATCATCATCATCGCTATCATCATCAATGATCGTCATCATCATTAATCATCATGCCATCATCGTCATGTCACCACAATCGCCATAATGTCGTCCTCATGTCATGTTTTCATAATCATTGTCATTAGTATCAATATCAATCATCATCGCCGTTATCATCGTTGTCATCATTATCGTCATCATGATCATCATACTTGTTATTATCATCATCAGCAGAAACACTATCAGTCAATCGTCGTTACTAGTTTATTTGGTTTTTTTTCGGATTTTTGTAATAGCTATCACAATCCAATCTGGGGGAAGTCTTATTGTAAATAATCAGACGGCGAGGCCCCTTGAACTGTCTATGTTATATCACGCATGCTCGCTGTTTAATGAGTGGACTAGCAGATGTAACAGTTCAAATATCCCTTGTTATCATACTTTCTTGATATGTCGTAATTGTGGTAGTTACTGACTGCAAATGCCAATTTAGGTGTCGGCATTTGGAGGCTTTATTAACTGCAAAAGTAAATGACGGAGTGGTGAGAATTGCATAGTTAGTAATTACAAAGTAAACTGGTGGAATGAAGTTTTAGAGTGGTCGTATTATTTTACGAGATTCAAATACCCGAATTGTACTGTATCCGATGTTCTATAATAATGTGTTGGTTATTTTCATGTTATCTCATATAACTGGTCTCGAATACAGGATTATCGATTACAGGCTATGAATCATCGTACACCACAACGAGACTGAAGCCTAAAAGCGAAAATAGATACGACGCTAATATTAAGACAGTTACGTCAAAAGCTGGAAACCTGAATTTGGAGGGGAAAGAAAGGAATCATATTAAAGATGAAGCATCACGGTAATTGCTAAGGGATAAAATATTGCAATAGAATAGACCTGGTCAGCTTTATGTACCGTATGCAAGAAGAAAAGTGAAGGAAAGTCATTGTTCACTTGACCTTACAAACAGGGTCTCTCAACTGCAAACCTGTCACCTGAGCTTGAAAAATGTTTGTGTAGTCTGAAGCCGAAATGGCAATTGGTAGTCTGCTCATTAACCTATATCGCTGCGTTTTTTGCACCTACAAGGTAACCATCTTTTGGTACCTTTACAAGGAGGGGATAGAATCAACACTCGGCTCAACCAGGAAGGAATCGGGTTTGTGGTTGGAAGACCCTGCTTCGGAAGGATGCTTAGTTGCTTTTTCCAACTTAAATTCACCTTCCTTTGAAGTATCTTGTTAACATGGGGATCATATTTTAGAATAGTAGAATTGATCTTAAATGTCTGTCTTCTTGATTGTAATGTGTTGATTGTATACGGTAGCTTGAGTATGTACATACTAACTCTCCCGTCCGTGATGTGTTTAGGAGAGTGATTCGCTTTCTTGTTAAAATAGACCCCTGTTAATCGCATGAAGCGGGTGGCCGTAGATAGGGTGAATGCTTTGAACCTACATTCTACTGCTGTACATGTATAATGTTCCTTTAGTCTATTATAAATCCATTTTTTCGTACTTGCACCTTCACCGTAAAGCATTCAGTATAATATCACTGCGTTATTGTTTGTCATACTGAGTTTTCGTTCATCACTGCAGCAATCGTTTTGATTGGCCGTATTTCTTTTACAAAGAAAGTTACAATTGAGGACTTCAAAAGTGGACATTGGTGGTAGAAGGATGTGGTCGGATTAACAGGGTTTTTAAACAAGAAAATAAGTTGACATTCGTTCGGACCACTTCGTCATGATAACCGGTTGGTCGTAATAACGGGGTAGTCGTTATGACGGGGTGGTCCTTATAACAGGGTTCGTCGTATGGTTAGGTTCCAATGTATCTTTGATGAGATGGTCGTTATGATAAGAGTTAAAATGACATCCCTGTCTTTGAAAGGAAGAACGGTTACTGGATCAGGCAAGGCGGTTATGAATGCATATATGATGCCAAAGATAGATCTAGTTTTGTATCCGTTATCATTTTGTGGCACTTCATGGTTAATATTTGCTGCGTTAATTCCGTACTCATTTCATGCATTTTCAGCTATTTGGTTTTCATTCTACTTTCTCAGCTTAGAAAACACTCTGAAAAGTGTCCGACGAAAACGCTTTTTAGCGTGTTTTCACTCTTTCATATGAGTGAAGCAATTATTTAGTATAAACAATTCATGTTATTATCACATGTACTCTAGAAAAAATATGTAACGAAATAATGTCTTTCATGTCTTTGTCGGGCAGAGTTTCCTACGCAGAACAGAAAACCAACGAAGTGCCTACTTCGTCATCTAGTGGAGTGAAATCTAAGTCAAATGACCAAACGTCAACTCGATTAACAGCAGCAGCAACGTCTTCATCAACAGGATTAGCATCATCATCAACAACAGCAACAGTGACACCATCATCATCATCATCGACATTGTCAACAGTTACCAAGCTCAAACCGGTATGGTTTTTGTTGAGTTTGTTGCCTTGTGTAGTCTAGAAGTATAATTTTGCTGCTTTAATGAAAATCGGTATCTTTTATATAATATCGAATGTTTGCATTTTTAATGTCATTGTGTGTAGGGCATTGCCTTCTTTGGCAGTTGGCCCCCTTCTTGCCTTTTTTATTTTCTGTTTTTGTATTTTTTTCACGCACATCTCGACACTGTTAACATAATTTTTGCCCTCTTGTGAGCCACAGACATTTGTTTTGATATCTATTACTCATTGTTGACAAGAAAAAACACATTCTGGCCAGTTTATTTTCTCTTTTTCTATTTTCTATTTTCTTTCCGCTTCCCTTGAAAATGGTCAAAATCACTTCCTGATGCTGAAATCTTCCCTTTTCACAACGACAACTACAATAAAGTAGACGGAAAAATGAACAGGAAAGCGAAATATTTCTTGTCTTGATTACCATTTATGTACATGAGTTCAAGCTGGCGTGGTACAGTGAATAAGACGACGATCTTTTAAGGCAGTGGTTGCGAGTTCAAGTACGGGTCATCACAAACAACATACAGTTGGTGAGAGAATGTAACGGGAGCCCACTCTCATAAAGAGCACACTTCTTAGAAAGTTCCCTATCCCTGGCATGCAAGTCACCTACGCTTGGTAACGAGTAGCTTAAAAATTATGGGTTACATCTCGTCTCAAGCAGAAGTGAATGGACCATCGGGGCTTAATGATTAATAATCTTTCGACCCTTTCTTCTGAGCTGCTCGGCTCTGTGGAAAAGACGTAAGATTTGCAGTCGTGAGACCCTTGTTCAAGGCTCCCGCCACAGTCATAACTTTATTTCTCGTCTCAAGTATCTAGCTACAGAAGCTGTTGCAAATGCTATGACAGAAGTCAGAATTTCAAAACAGTCTATCAGTTATTTATATTGTAGACTCTAGGACTGCAAAAAGAGGCCAAATTCACAATTATGTCAAGTTTAGTTTTAATGCTCGCGAACCAATTTCATTCAGTAAAGGACAGTGCAAAATGAAGTCCAATCCAAAATTAGTCCAGTTCCGAATTAATGCCAATGAAAAATTTAGGCCGATCCAACATTAGGACCAAACCGAAGTTAAGGCCAATACAAAATTAAAGCTGATTCATATGTAAAGGCATTCTGAAAGCGAGCTAGCGATCCAAATGTAAAGCGAAGGCAATGCAAAACTGAGCTCAGGGTGAACGCACGGCAAAGGAAACGTGGCACAGAAGTCACACACTCCACACGACTAAGAAAACATCGAACACAACCAAGAAAACGTCGCACAACTAAGAAAACATCACACGCGACTTAGAAAATGAAACACAACTACACGCGAGTTTAAAACGTTGCACATGACTTTGAAACGTCGCACACAACTTAAAACGTCGCACACGACTAAGAAAAAGTCGCACACTACACACGACAAAGAAACGTCCCACATATGGAAGAGAGCATATTACTTTGGCTATTTTGATTTGAGAATGACAAAATGGAATAAAATGTAAGTAATAGCAAAGACCAGTAACCTTAATTCTTTTATGCGTATTTGTAATATTGTTTTTAATACTATTTTCAAACTTGGCACTATCATCAATATGTGTTACTTTAATTTTAGGCATTTAATGTTGAACTGGAGTTTAAAAAACGACAAGAAGGAAAAGAGCTGCTTAACCTGGTAGTTGTAGGTATGTTTTGTGTATTAATCACCAATGATTACTATAGTAATTGACATTGGTACCGGCTTGGCAATGTATACGTACTTGGAACTGTGTTGTCAGGTTGGGTATTACCGATTGGATTACTTTGAACTTTTATAACCTTGTCAGTATATTTTCAGAATATTATCTAGTCGCTTATAGGTACAGAGGGAAAACTTTTGTGTGAAAGTATGAACATATTTTATTCTCATCGCCCGAAGGTCATGTGGATGCAGGAAAGAGCACCCTGATGGGACATCTGCTGTTCAGGTTAGGGAAAGTGTCAAAGAAAGCAATGCACAAGTATCCTTATATGCGATAGTGATAACGCGTGTTTTAGTTCTTGTAATGTTAACTATTTAATACGATTTTAAAATTATGTACCAATCGTGTGACACCAATCGCAGCACGTGTGATTTTGGGATCAGAAAACTCCAGTTCTGATATTTTGTGCGTTTTAATGCTTCAAACTTTGTCATAGGTGCTTTAACAACTGAATTTCTTCTAGATCGCATTTCACAGCAGAATATGAGGATGGACGCCGTATATTGTGAATCTAGTAAATAAGATTGTAACAAATCCTAAGGTTACGATAAAGTTGTGATTAATATGTTGATATTTCTTAGCACAGCAGTTTCGATACCACACTAAAGCTTGTTATCAACTCGACACGTAAACAGACGGCTCAAGTTCGCTTCCATGCTCCTAGTATTAAAGTATACACTCACTATATTTAGAACTATGCTCGCAATGTGTCCACGGGTACGTAATACCCTATATCTAATTTAATTATCTTGCATGTTCAGCATCATATTGTTGCATTTGTGATTGCCTATGCCTAGAATTACAAGCTGTAGTTATCCTCGTGACGTTGCGTGTAATTTAAATGATTCAGACGTTAGGATCTTCTTTCACTGTTTACAGTGTCGTTGCTTGAAGCCTTAACAACATGATAGAAATGAGACAGAATCAAAGAAACTGGGCAAGGGGTCCTTTGCTTTTGCGTGGGTATTGGATGAGACTGACGAAGAGCGATCAAGGTATTGTTTTATACGGATTTTTAAAGTGTCTAGTAGTTGATAAAGTAGTGTATTTTGCTTTTAGAGGATTTTTTAAGTGATTGTCGACGAAGTAATCAAAATTTGCAATCTTGTCATCATTTCTCGCAGTTACATGACTCCATGAGTGCCTTGGGCTTGCCTCCTAGTTGCGGGTATGTAACTGCATAATTATTTGTTGTTGTTGAAAAATTTTAAACAGTTTAAGACAAAGACGAAATTCTCAGGCGGTTGATTACATATTACTTCATCATGGAGATAATTGCAACTGCATATTAGTCAACTAGTGACCTTAGCTACATTGCTAGCTGACAAAAAAGGCGGGGAAGGACAGGAGGGACTAGCCTGATAGTGACCTCGTTTATATTTGCTTTTTTAAATCCGGAAGCCCCGAATGTTATTCATAAAACTCTAATAGTAAAAAGGAGAGGAGGGAGATAGGTAATTAGGAGCAAGCAATAAGGGAACGAATTCGAGTTTGTTAATATACTGATTAAAAGTTAATAGTGTATAACTACTGGGGAAGCAGGAAGATGTTTTAAGTTTCGTCAGACCTATGAAGGAAAGGTTAACTGTGTAATGACGTTTAGAAATTGTCATAGAAACTCGGAGGGGGTGAGGGTAGCAAGAAGCCCTAGTTTTCGCTTATTTTTGTCAGGGTATGAGATGATATACGTAATTTTGTAAGAGTGATTACAATGATGGAAGCTTAAGTCCGGAGAGGACGGCATCGCAGTGACGGTTATTGTAGTCCTTCCATCATCCTAACAAATTTTTTTAACGCGTTTACCAGAGGAATCACTATGGATGTTGCCATGACAACATTTGAAACAAAGTCCAAAATGATAACCTTGATGGACGCTCCGGGACATCGTGATTTTATACCGAACATGATTCAAGGGACGGCGCAGGTATGTATTGTATTTGAAGAACATGGCTCATTATAGTAATATTATCTGTGCTTTGTTCGATTGCTTCCTCGGTCCTCTGTTCTCGTTTCTCCATATTCTCAATTCTCTTGAGGTTTCGTAGTTTTGTTCATAACTGGTAATTTCTTTCGTTTTCAGGCTAAACAATTTCTGTGTATGTATGTTGCGTTAAGGTCAAGATCGATCGAATTACATGATACAGCAAACAGACATACTTTTTGCAAAGAATGCTTAATTGTAAGGTTGGATTGTATTTATGCTTTAATTTAGATCACAAATATTTTGCTAGGTAATTTTTGCCCAGTCCCATGCATATTTGTGTATGCGGCGGTTTTCATATGATATTATACAATGCTTTTTCTTTTTGTAGGCGGATGTGGCAATTCTTGTGGTTGATTCCTCACGAGGGGCATTTGAAGCAGGCTTCGAATCTGGAGGTCAAACAAGGGAACATGCGTTACTGGCAAGATCATTAGGGGTTAATCAGTTAGCAGTGGCAATCAACAAATTAGACATGGTGAGCCAACTAAATTGCAGTGTTAATTATATGGACAAAAATCTTTGGCGTCCATACGTTAGGCACAGTATGTACACACAGTTTGACTATGGACGCCACTCTGGTTAGAATTGGGTTGTTCCTCTGGGTTACCTGAGCAGCCAACCAATGTCCCCTCATTCTGCAAATATGAAATATTCGTACTCGGTGTACGTACTTGTTGTTTATTATGTAAATATTTTAGCTGGCATTCGACGTATGTAATTGGTTGCATGCTTAATGGCGCATGCCCTGACGAAGAGAAAGACTTCGTGTAAGACTATTACTCATAATTTATACTTGTAATCCTTCGATCAAGTTTATTTTACTGTATTGCTCAAAAAGTCAAGTGTCAGCTTTGCACTAAGGCGACACTAGCACGCTACACCTACGATTATATTATTTATTAATCCTAAAATTTCAGTTTTATGGATCCTGCTTTTTGCAGTAGTAGGTATACTACAAGGATCTTCTTTAGGGTCTAAGAATTAAATGTATTTGGGTAAAGATAATTATTGAGTGGAGTAAAAATTCACTAATTCTTTTTTCCTCGTTTTCAAGTAATATTTCTTCAAACATCCCAATTTTTGGCGACCTTTTGATGACGAAATGACGCAGACAATTTCTGCAATTAATATAACATATATAGTCCTATTACAAATAGCGATATTAGGCTTCGTCTTGTAGGATAAAGCTAAGTTATCAGTGAGGTTCTTTACTGTTGATTTTATTTGCTGATATTTTATGGATTTTAAATGCACAGCAGGTAGGTGGTTCTCGTGTGTATGCTTCCTCGGCAAAGGAGACACATTTCTTTGGTATTATATGATTACTTGACCCTTTAACATGGTCTTCATTTTGAGGTCTGATTCGTCATTCAGAGCAGGCATATCAGAGAATTCCCATTTTTCGAAGCAATGCTGTGTAATCACGGACCCCTTGCTGTGTGCTGGTTCCATGGTGTAAATTGTAGACGGTTGGCTTTATGGATTTTTGAATTTCCTTGAAAGATTCTTTAGTTAACGAAAACATTGTGGGCATACTATTTTTTTCGATGTTGATAGTTCAGAAAACCTGCTCGCCATTTAGTGTAACGAAAAATGCCAATGCAGGTCTACTCCATGATATTTTCAAGTATGGAGGTGGTTCTTAAACTTCTACTGTTTAGCAAAGAAGTTTATTCGGTGGCAAAGACTTACATGCAAAATGTCGATACTTGAAAAACGAAAAAAATTGACTGAGTCTGAATATGTGATTTTAGTCTTGTTTGTTGAAAAAGGACATTGTCTCCTAATTATTTGAAACCGTTTTTGACCTCATTGCACAAAGGGTATCCGTAAAATGCTGTTATTGCAAGAGAAATCGCTCATTTTCGGTCCTGGTGCGTCTGTTGTAAGGTGTCCGTGTTACTGGACTGTAGTATTTGCGAAATCTCTCTTCGAAATTATTTGTGGTATTCTTAGGGTTTCACTTTCCCTAAAATTACTTGTGTCAGGGAACTTGCTAGAAGAATTTGATCTTTACTACGAGCCAAGAAATCTCACATACAATGGCTTATTGTCACCTTAGGTCTTCAGCAAAATCTCATTTTACTTCATTGGCTACAGTAAAGCTTACAGCGAAGTAGAAAGGATTTTATTTCAGTTTACTCGATTTTTATGTAAACGACTTCACTTAATTTCGTATTCATTCATAAACACTTTTCATTTACGTTGAAAGGTGGACTGGTCTCAGGAAAGATTTAATGAGATTGTCAACAAACTCAGGTTATTTCTAAAGCAGGCGGGATTTAAGGTAACTGTGAAAAAAATTTTCATTTGGATAATGTGTACTTGCTTCTAGCTAATATTGTGTGGATACTAGATGAATGGTAGTGTTTAGAAGGATTTTTGTATGTCATTGGGCTGCTGGTCATTTATAGTTCACACTTTGTACGATGGCTTCCTGTTGCCTTTTTCCCCTTTCAGTTTTGTAGCTTTGTACTGTTTACTATAGTGGGAGATCGCAGTGGCAACTAGGAAGCTCTCCTACGTTGTTGTCCACGAATGCATTACCCACCATGGTTGCAAGGCCCTGCAGCATAATAAAGCACTCAAAGGTACTGCTTTGTAATGTGCAATTCGTCGTATGCTTACAACTGACCTAGTGATAGTGTGCAGTGCTGTCTCTCATTCCATTTAAGTACGAAGTGACTTTAAGGAGCCAGTAATTTCTTGTCTCCACAATTGTTTCTCTTTTTACTAGGAATCTGATGTGACGTACATTCCGTGCAGTGGTCTAACTGGAGAAAACCTGGCAGATGGGGCAAAGGAATCCAAATTGACGTCATGGTACAAGGGATGTAGCCTAGCAGAACAGATAGGTAAGAGATAACACCCGAGAAATCATTCATTCGCATTGTTTGCTGTGATAAGCTTGCGTATAACGCCTGCTCAGAGAACGATCTTGCTTTGTCGGTTAATCCATATACCCAGTTCCTTGAGGTGCAGATAGCAGGCACCAATAATTATCTAGAAGTAGACAGGTTTATGAATGAAAAACTCGATCACGTAGTGGGAAGGTAGAGAGTACTTGATTCAAGGTAAAAAAACGTAGTTCAATGGGAGGAACATGATTCAAGATAGAAAGGATAACGTAGTTCATGGAAACAACATAATGTCAGGACAGAAACAATATACAATTCAAGAAGAAAAACATAATTCATAATTCAAGAGAATTTAATTCGTTAGGAGGAAGAGAGAGTTTTGTAATAGTTGGTACTTTTTGTTCTTGATTAAACATTATGTTGTATGCAGTGTCTATTTTTTATTTTTCTTCGCCTTAGACGATTTTAAACCACCCGAGAGACCCGTTAACAAACCATTCCGGATGTGTGTTTCGGATGTCTATAAAGGTAAACTACTAGTTGTAAGGTTAATAAACTATGTCGTGGATTAGTTAAATGTCTAAGTCAAAGTCACATTACTATCAACAAAGAATCTAGTGCAAGCTGTTATGAAAAAAATTCCAAGAATAGTGCATACATTGGTTACTTTTATACAAGGTTTTTGAGAGAACCTAGAATTGAGAAGTATATATCTTGATTATCAACCATCTTCGCAGTTATCAGTGGCTTGTATTTGCAATGTGAATGACAATTTTTGCAGTTTGTAGGATGTCACATGTGATTGGGTGTTGTCACTGAATATCCAGTTGGACATAATGTCATTCGCAGGTCCAAGTCTCCGTGCTGAAGTGGGTGTAGGCTTTTGCAGGTTGGCAAGTTGTCATTTCCTGGCAAGAGATCTTTTTGTTGACAGGGGTTATACAAAACGGCTTCATACACATCATCACTCATGTTCCAGTGATGATCTTGGTAGTATACAGTTTGAACCTGTAGAGTCGCCTTTACATACCATGCCCCTGTGGTTGCTACTTTGGTGTTTGTTTAAGCAATGTCGGTAAGGAAGGATATGCCTTTAGCATTTATTGGTTTGATACATTAAATGATTCTGGTATACGTGTTGTTCATAATGTGTCTTGTACGGTACCGGAAATGCGGCAAAAAGAAAAAGCAAATTCATTTGCGGGTGTGATATATCTATAAGACAGTTAAAAAGGAAGTATAGAAGTCTCCCTTTATTGACAAAGATAATCACGCTACCGATGAAATGAATATCATGGTTGATATGTGTCAATGAAGTCCCTGTTCGTAAACGACTTTTAGTAGTTTCTTCGTCGCTAAACGCCGACTCGTTAGTGTCTGGTTCGTCCGAACTGTCAACATCTACAGGACAAATCTCTTGTCTTCTCATGGTATATTGAAGGACATTGGATGTGTCGAACATCACAGTACTTTGCCTTGCTTAAGTAAAATAACCCTTTACGTGTGCGATGAAGAGTACTCGTGACTCAATTTGCGCGTCTGCTTACGCGTGTGTGCGTGCATGCATGCGTGCACGTCAAACGAAAAGGCCTGCTATAGCGTACGGTCAGGCGATTAAGAATCATAACAGGAAGCCTCCTGGTAGTAGTAGTCGTTCTATTTTAATGATATAACTAGCAACCAATGATACATTTCTTTCATTTAGGTCAAGGAAGTGCGTTTGTTGTCGCTGGAAAAATGGAATCAGGATATGTTACTAACACAAGTAAAATATTGCTGATGCCGGCGGGAGAAAATGGAACAGTAAAATGTGGGTAGTAGGTACCATATGTGTGCGTTTATTATTTAAAGGGTGCTATGACGTACAGGCATTCTTTTTCGTCTTAGTGCGTTTCTTAAATATATTTCATGGGTCCTGCATAGCACGTCAATTGAAACCCTTGATAAGGCAAGATTAAGGTGTGTTTGGATATGATAACATTGTGATAATAATTATTCATGGCTATAATAATGATATTTGTTATGATGCCGATGAAGTTTAATAAGGGATTGAGGGCGTTGAGAATAGAAACTGGGGGTCGGTGGATAATGAGGATGATGACCAGTGATTGATTTGTTATTGTTCTGGCGATGATGAATGGGAGTTGATGATGATAGCGGATGACGATTTTTCTGGCGATGATTAAATTTTGATTAATGATGATAATGGATAATGGTTTTTGTGCGAGAAGGATGACAGAAACGATATTGATCATGTATTGAAACTGATGACTGAGGAATTAGCAATGTTTATGATTATTATAGTGTATTATTATTATTGATGTGAGGTATTCTGCGATTTGAGTAGTAAATACGTCTTTTAATGAATGTGCCTTAAGACCATTGTCAAGACAGAAGTGGAGGCTACCGTCTTCAAGTATCAATTTGGTATTATGGTACTGTAACAAGCTATCCCTAGTTGTAAGTGCATGATAGTACGAAGTTTGTTTATTATCTCCTCCAAGGAGGTTATGTTATCAAATTTTCGAAAATGATACCTCAAGACTAAAGCTAGTGGGGAAGCCTTCATGGGGAAAACCCTGTTACCTTGATACCATGTCATTTGAATTTTGAGAAACGCGGAATCCCATCTGATACCAGTGGCTTAATGGAGCACTTTTTGAGTGCTTCTAGTTGTTGCTAAGTATTAGTTATCGATTTCTTATGTGTTTTAGTGTTCCCTGTAATGATTTCGTTGCAGCTTTGCTTATAAACGATGAACCTGTAAAATTCGCTGTGGCAGGAGACCACGTGACCATGGGAGTAACTGGAGTTGATATGGCACATGTCAAGTAAGATGATAAGTTTTCTTGGCAGTTTTAGCCATGTCAAGAAATGTTTTCACTGGAGAGGTTTATTGTTTACAGCTGTAATGTCTGGAAGCAATTTTCAAAGTAAATGGAACACTTATAGGTCGTAGGTTTTAAACTTTTCGTAAAGAATAGCATAAGATGGGAAAAGATTGGACAGTTTCGGGAAAACCCTCTCAGAACAAGGGCAAGCACAAGATTTTGCTTTTTTTCGAAAAGACTATATACTTGGTGTAATAAGTAGAAAATAATTGCCTTCACAGAGCCAGACATTTCTTTGATCTGCATATAAAAGATTAAGCCACTCTTTAGACTGAGACAATTGGGGTCACGTAAGTTGTATATTGGTTTTTATGGAGGCTGTCTTTCCTTTTCCTTTTAATTTGTAAATAAGGCAGTCAAATTATTGTATCAAACGGACTGGCTCTCTGGCCCCTACACGCTACAAAGGCGAACAAACGTGAGCCTCTGGGGTTGCTGTCTCAAAAGATTTTGTATGCACCAAACTGCCTTCTTCAAATTAAACTACCTTCTATGCATTTAATTGTCTCGGCAGTGAACTTTCGCACTCAACACAGTCTAAGTCGTCTAATAGTGTCGGAACCCAAGAAAAGCAACTTATCGATCGAACACTTCCATTTGTAACATCCAATAACTGTCATCAAATGCAATCACGTTACATAAATTGGCTTTTAATTTAATATTATTTAAGACCTCCTTCTCTATTTCTTCAGCGTTGGGAGTGTCTTGTGTGATCCGCTGAACCCAATTAAAGCATCCCAGAGACTAGTCGCACGAATCGTGGTCTTTAACACAGACATGCCCATCGTCAAAGGTTTTATGGTAAGTATACTTTTCATGTCGGCTGTTACTATAAGTTTTGTTTCCACATGGTCATGCCTGATAGAAAGATTGAATGCCAATCCTCATTTCAAGTGCCGTCAATTCGTTTCTACTTTCCGTTGCTATTTAAATCCAATCTTTCCGTCTTACTTTCGCCTGTCCCTGTTTCTCTTACACTCGCGTTATGTCCTCGTCTTTACTCTCAATATCTCTGATCCCGTGCCCATGTTACTGAAGAACCCGATGGTTGGTTTCGGTGAGTGGTGTGACTACGTTTCCCGCAGCGCTGACGTGTTTTTGCGGCTGGTAACAACTAATACTATTTTGTAGTCAAGGTAAGGAGAACCTTACAGAGCATAACGTAGTCAACTCTCAATGGGTTCTTATGTAGATTGGATCACAAGGTTTGCTTTCAAGCAGAGTATTGTTCATGAGTAACTGTAAATAAAGAGTTATGGTAGTCTAATACATAATGCTTACGTTATTTTATCGTGATAGTAGGAAAACGAAAAGTGTTAACGTAGTTATGATATTTTTTTCAGGTCATTCTTCATTGCCAAAACTTAAGTGAACCAGCTACTATAAGTAAGCTTGTCAGCATACTGAGCAAAAGCACTGGAGAAGTTGTGCAGAAGAGGCCCAGGTAGGGAATGTTCTACCCTGATGTGTCGAGATGCTGTCACGGTGTTCTTAAGGATTGTGAATTGTAAGGTGTTTTGGAATATACAATTCCCTTAAGAAATACGTCAAAACGTTCGTGTGTTGTGATGCGTGTGCTTCATTTGACATTTCATTGTTGCTATGGATTATTTCGACGCTTGCTATTATTTCTCTGAAAAATATCGCTGCGCATCCACGACACTTGCACTGTAGGACCGCTGCATGGGAAAAGGAGTAACCAAGACGTGTCATGTTTGCTCACGATGTCTGTTGGTTTGCTTGTTCTTGCTATTACTGTTTATAATCATGGTCATAGTATTTGTTTATCTTTCCAGGTGCTTACCCAAACATTCAAATGCAGTTGTCGAAGTGAAAACATCCAGAGTAATCTGTGCAGAGCTTTACCGAGACAATCGAGTGTTGGGAAGATTTATGCTTAGATCAGGAGGGAAGACCATTGCAGCAGGAGTAATCACCGAGGTATGTGTTAGGTTGTGACACATCAAAGGTATGCGAAATAAGTTGTGTTGGAAGCGTTATGAAAGTAGCAAAAATCGAGACCAGGTTAATATCGGTTAAATATATTTATTCGGATAGTTATTTAAAATTATATATTTATTAAAACTTTTAAAGTTATATATACAAGGAACTCACAAGTAAGTGTGACAGAATGATATAAAGAATGCAATTGGTTCTCTAATTTTTTACATCTTAAAAGCCCACGTAGTGTCCTATGCGGCCGGGATTCGTTAACGTTTCCAGGTCAGAACAGTTTAAGTTACAACATGTGGTTATGGCATTGTATATTTTTTATTTTTATGGTAGTAATTAAAAGGAAAGCGATTAAGAGGGAAGCCAAGGAAGGAGTGGCAAGGAATGGAGTATATGGAAACAGATGTGGAGGCTATCTGCCGGACGTGGCATGACCAGCTAAAGTGAAGATAAATTGATATAAGTCTACTCATCCTCATTTGTTAAGCAATCTATGCTGTCATATTTTTAACTTGTGACCATCTGTTGCATGAATCAGACGGTGTAATGAAAACATTGTTGAATCGATTGTCTTTATCTCAAAAAAAGTGTGGTTGCGTAAACAGTTTGTCTCATTTGATCGACTTATCTCATTACCCAAAATGGTGAGCAAAATCAATAGCATGACATATCTGTTTCATATATGCCAGCCCCACAACATAGCTACAAATCATTTAAAATCGCCTTGAAAATTTGCGACATTGCGCTAAAATCATACTTAAAAGCTTTTTTCGTCTGACACTCCTCAGA